>JAHREE010000197.1:773765-797075 GCA_033628505.1 Tringa tobata
GTCCGGAGGGGGTGAGGGGTTGGAGAGCGGCGGCGCGGCTCCCCCTGCCGTGCTGGGGCGCGCCTGGCGCCGAGCGGTAAGAAATCCTGAAAAAAAATAAAAAAATAAATCTCAAGTCGTTAAAAAGGCACCGTGGCCGTGGTGTTACAGCGATACGAAGGCTTTCATCGTGCTTTATTGAAAAATTGTATCTTTCTCCTAGAAAAGCGAAAACTTGCAAAGCTTGCCAACCCCTTCTTTATAGCATTAGGGTGTTTTAATAATACAATGAACAGGCTTCCTAAGATAATTAACAGCTTACTTCACTAGCACCGCTTATGCCGTTGCTTTAAACAAATTTCTCTGTTGGCCTCCACCTTTCTTTCTTGCCGTATGGGATTAATGGTTGAATTAAGGAATAGGGCTGAGTATGGCTTGAAGGTTTGCTTGATGTAACTAAGCCACCCTTCACATAAGCATGAGTTACCAAATTCGGTGGCTGTTCTGTTAGTCAGGCACGCGTGCCGGTAGCCATTGTATAGGTGTGCACAAATCTAACTTTGAAAGAGGAGGTTCTCTCTGAGAACAGCATGCTGTAGGACAATGTAACCTTGTGGAAAGGACAACTCTCTGAGAACAGTGAGCCCCGAGACCAATGAGGCATATAGAGCCAGTCACTGTGACAATGAATTATTGGAAATACAATGAGTATGTCAATTAGTTCTCAGAAATGGCATAAATATGTATGTATAGCGTGTATATGTGTTGTTAAACTAACTCTGTCTGGTGCGCACATTTGGAGGAGCAATCCCCTGTGCGCCCAGCGCTGCAATAAAGAATACCTGCCTAATAGTCATCCCGACTTTTGAGTCCCAATTTCCACCTTTCACGGCATCGTGATGCACTCCCGTTGCTCCAGGAGCAATTTTTTGGAGATCATACAAATAATGCCACAGTGAACAATCTTCTTGTGTTGGAGCACCTGGGAACGCCCCACTGGAGCTGTGTGACAAAGCTGCCAACCTGTGAAGAAAGAGGCAGAAGTAATTCTGGATTGAGCTAACCTGATAGACCTGTTGCACGGTCCACAACCATTGGACCACAGCCTTCGCGCTTGCTTCGCGCCAAAATATCCTATTGCTTCTTTAAATTTGAAAATAATACTCAAAGAGAAGGTGTGTTCGCAGGTGGTTTGTTGGAGCAGAAGGTGAAGACAATGCCAGAAAAAGCTCATGAGAGGAGACTGGGTTTTCACAAGCTGTGTGGAGGCAGTAGGGTGCCAAGAGTAGAAGGTGGTCACAGCATTTGGCTGCTGCTTTCACAAATGGAAGTAGGTTAGAGGGGGTAAGAATGTAATAGCACCTCCCTATGATATATGAGCATATTTTGCATCTTTCACCAACAACAGCATGGCCTGAAGCCCTTGTATCTCCCCGATTATATTTAGACATGCACTGCATTTGTGTGCTGAATTCTTTTATTAGCTCTCACTCACTTTTGCCTCTTAATTGCAGTTACTGTTCCTCAGTGTGGAAGTTTTGCTAAGCATCAGCCCATTTTTCCTGTAGTTATTGACAGTCTCCATTTCCTTCTTCGGCTACACCCTCTGCTTTCATCATCACCTCTGTGCATCATGACACTCCCCAGCTTTGGAAGCGGCTTTGATTAAGGGCTGTTGCCTTCACTTCCTGTGTATCCTCCCTGAAACCTATCCATTGTTCCATGACGGATTCTTGTCCCAGTTTCCAAAACCATGCATGCCTTTTTATGTGTTTGTTGTTATCTCCTCCGCTCTGTTTATGTTATGAACACACCTTTCCCCTTTGCGTACTTGCATCATTACCTGACATTTGAAAACATACCATCGCTTATCTGATGTCGCCACGTCTGGGGTGGAAGCGACGGGGCTGTATCAATCTTAAGTGCATTGTTGACATAAACATGTAGGAGCAATTTGGACCAAGAGCAGCAGGATTCAACCCTAACTCTTCCGGAAAACTATCAGAGATTTATAGCGTTCATAGAAAGGAAATACCATCCTGCTTTCAAAAACCTTATTTGGAAAACACAACCTGCCAAACTGTGCAAATCAGTGGGCTGGGTTTTTTTTGTGTTTTTTTTTGTTTTTTTGGTTTTTTTTTTGTGAGACCATGTGAAAACAACATCACAGAATTCCCCGGGCGGTCACAGCCAACCACAGTGCTGTCACAGCAGGGAGCGTGGTTTGGAGGGGGCTGGAGACTGCTGTGCTGTAATTATTCATGCTGCTTGGGGTAATCCCCTTGGGCTGCTCAGTTAGATGTATGAATTCCCCTCACTGCCTCTTTTATCTCCCTTCTTCTCGATTTTGGAGTTCTTCTCTTTAGCTAAAAACCCCCAATGTAAAGTATGTAAACCTCAAGCAGGAAGACAGGGTAAGTAGGAGCTCAAGGAGCAGCTAAGTTGAAAATACCAAAGCTGATAATTTTTAACCACGAGTGGATAATATGTTTTCTGTTTCATTTCCAAACTTCAATACTAAGAAGTCACATACTTAGAAAGCAACTCCGCTCAATCCAAATCCTCTTAAGAACAAAGAGAGGTATTTTTTTTTTATAGCTTGGAATTAATGTGCCCTTTCTATACTAGGCACAAGGCACATGGGCATTTCAAGGTTTCTAGAGGTACTTACTTTTCTGTGCCAGAGAGACTTCAACATTAAAGCAATGAAGGATGTATGAAGAATTCAAGCAGTATAAACCAGGCAGGTATTAAGCTGAATTCTTTACAAAAAGTGCTGAAATCCAAAGATCTTTGAAAGTTAGGGGAGAAGGGGAGATAGGGCAAAAGACGGCTGAAAAACAAGCTAATAAAAGCAGCCTACATGCAAGAGGAATGAAGAGAAATTGTAACTAATGTACTGCTGAAGCAGTACTGTATGTTGTCATACTGGGGCATCCTGTGACTTTAAGACTGATTTGCAGAGCTTACGTGTACAGGACTCGGGCTACAGTCAGTAAACACTGTGGATACATAACCATTCTGAAAAGCCTGTCCTAAATGGTCCAGGAAGCCTAAGGCAAAGACATTAATTAAATCCTTTAGTTCCAGGCTAGTCTTTCACCACAAGAGCACCCTTCATTCCTGTCTTCATTCACACAGCCTCAGAAATACATAATTATTTGTCAAGGTAATCACATTCCATGGGAGTATTGAATAGTACTTGCTCTAACAGACGTATATAATATATTGACGTGGTAATGCTTATGAAAGGGTGGTTTTGTGGCTTAATCATAAATCAGATTTTATGCTGTCCTTGGCCGTGGCTCACATCACTAAATTTAGAACAGTCATTTTAAAGTAACCCTGGGCTCGCACTTCGACCCAGAAAAATCACCATGCTCATCCCTTAGCTTCCAACAGGAGTGTCATGACACTAACAATATTAATGTTTGTAGGTAGTTTGAAAAACCTGGAGAATTGGTGTTGAGCATTATTTTTATTCAATATTTTAGAATCAGTTCTGTCATTCACTACCTCAGTCTTGAGCTCTGTGGTACTTAGGTGCCTTGCTAGACGAGGAAATTGTCACTGGTTCTTAAGCACTGACTGTCTCGGCACAGCAATTACAGAGATACAGAAAGGTTCCAGGGCTGTAATTTTAGGAGACAGGGCTTTAACAGCTGTCAGCTTTTTCTTAGGCACGTCCTGTACTGCAGGGCTTTTGTTCTGAGCATGCAGCTGTCTTCTGGATGGCAGCACCCAAAGCACTGATCATTCTCATTTGAAAGTATTCCCCCAGTCCTTCTGGGGGAGTGCTTTTTAACTTGGCCTAAACTAAGCCGTGCCGTTTATAGTATTGTCTCACAGAGGGTTGCATCAGTACAGCCAGCCTGCTGTTCACCAAGGGTGGCAATGGGTGCAAAGGCCCAGCAAAGTCTTGCCTCTCACTGCTTCCAAAATTCCCATGCCAGTGAACAGTGGCCTGTGAGCATGGCAATCTTTGCATCAAAGACTCTCGAAGGCAGCCACTAGCCTCTTTCCCTATTAGGCCTGGAAAGGAATGATCCATTCCCAAAAAAGTAGCTATAGGCGGGACAAAAAGTAGCTTTCTTCACTTTTACAATAAAGTAAAATATTAATACACAGTCACACATTCATAAAGGCACAGATCTTTATGTCTAAACAGATTACATAAAAAACTGTGCAGGCAATTTGAAAGCTGTGCATCTCTCCCCAAAAGCAAGAGCCCTTCCTAAGGATAACGTGTTATTTTGCCAGGATACAACGTGGGGGTTTTTTTGCTATCACCCAAGGTACACAGAAATAATTTATTTTTTTTTTTTAAAAAAGGAAGGAAACATCCTGTGTTTGGTAATTTCTGAACTACTTAGTAAGTGAATATTACTTTTACATAACTTGAGTGAGAGTCAAATAAATGCAGGATGCTTTCATCTCTGAATGTTGAGCAGTAAGGATGATTGCCCTGAAGGGTTTCCATCTACCTCTAATTCTTGTTCTTGCTTGCCATTGAAACAGCTGAAACTGGAAAAAGAAAACAATCTTAAGAGGAAGATGATGACAGGGATGCACGCTATCAAAACTACACCAAAGAGAGGTCTATTCTTCAGGCCTTAAATGTTGCTGACCCAAGTCATTCTGATGCTTTACAGCTGAATTTGGGTATATAAGGTATATAAGGAACAAACAAGAAGTCAGCCACAAAGCAGCAGTAGCATCACAGAATGGACACCATCTACAGTTGCTGAGTATGTTACACGTTATATTCAACCATAAATAAAACTTCGGTCAGGAGCTCAAGCTGCTGCAGTTGTACCAAACTTTTACTGCAGCAGAAATCTGCCAGCATTCTCATTTCAAAGCTGGTTTGTACAGCAAAACGCTTCAACGATACAAAAATGCAAACTGTGGATGCTGTTTTCACTTTCAGCTTCTTTGGAAATTCATTATAAATATCATTCTTGGATTCGGGCATGCATTAGATCTTGTTTGCTTTTTGTTATGAGTTAGAAAAGAATGTTTCAGGAAATCATATTTGGACTTGAAACTCCATTGGTGAAATTCCCAGCTAGAAAACATGGCATGTCTGTGATATTTGTAGGACAAGGAATTCTGTTAATTGAAGATGCATTTGCATATTGCCTAGACACCAGAGAACCTTCTGTTTTTATTCCCTAGTGCTTAAAAGTAAAATCCTCTTCAGATACACTATTTTCATTTTGTGAAAACTGAGTTTTTGTGAAACTAATGTTTTCAGATTTAGTTGTTGAAGGAATGGTAGCACAGACAATGGGTGAAAAGTGTTTTAGACAATGAAAGAGGATGCTACATAAATTGCTTCATGCATTAGGGGAATAATGCAGCCTATGGGGATAATTATAATTTAAGAATTGTAACATAAAGATGTAGGATATACTAAGTCTATGATCCACCTTGATGGGATCTCTTTTCGAGGTTCATACTAGTCTTTCATCATACACATTCTTCTTTCAGGAAATTTTTGCCAAGGTTTTTCCATCATCAAGATTCAAAAGCTATTTATCCCAGAAAGAGCTGTGGACTGGGCACTGTTGCAAAATGCTTTATGTAGTCCTACGAGCAAAGATTCTGTGAAAATATGTGATGAAAATGTGTCAATTTTCAACTTCAGCTGACACTATTAACAAGCAGGAGTTTGGTTCTCAACATTATAAACTACATACCAGACCACCTGAAGCTTTCTGCTTAGATATAGCTGTAAAAATAATTTCAAAAATATGCAAGAAATTTAGAAGTTTAAATTTTCTTTCCAGAAAATTTGATCTGAGTCTCAATGACAGTGAACAAGACTTCACTTTCTAAGGCCAAACTGCAGGTTCCCTATGGCATGGGAGCCTTTTGCCCGTCTAGCTATGTCACACAGATTTGCAGAGGTAGGTAGTATACTGCAACAGAATTACTTAGCACTTTGGCAGTGAAAATTGCCAGTGTGACTGTACCAAGACCTAAGAAACTATAAACTTCTTCCAGGCACTTTCTCCCTTCTAGTACAAGTATTTTCTAGTTAAAGCACGCAAAGATTTTAAGAGACAGCAAGGAGGACTACAGCCGAGCTTCTGCAAGTTGTCTCATGTGATCCATTGGCTCCCCTTGGCTGAAGACTCAGCACGGAATCTTTCATTTGCACGATGTGAAACTGTACCCTCCATTTCAGAATGTTCCTTTATGGAGTATGAAGGAAACCTTGTCACACAACGCCATAATTCATTGCTCAGTTTTTTAATTTCTTTTTTATAGGCTTCGGGGGTAGAAGTACTCTCTGCTTCTCTGGGAAAAATAAGTTGCCTTGTTTTTTCTTGAATATCTTTCAGAGAACAGCCAGATGCATTTGATGTCAGTGTAGATTTCACTGGCTTGGAAATATGCAAAACCTGCACCTTGTCTAAAAACCTTTCTGAATAGTTGTAACTTAGTTGTGAAACCTGAAGCAAAGGAGCCTGACTTCAACTAATTTTCCTTGAAATTTGAATTAGTACATAAACCCCTTATGTCTATGAAACATTTTGACTTCAGAAAGGTATTTCAGTGTGCCAATTGGGTAATTGCTATAAACAGCCTTTTTATGGCTGTGTGAGCTGACACAGTCAGGGTGCAGGAACGACCACAAAACCACAGATGAAATGCAGAGTAAATTTAATGTCGATACCTCCCAAACCAGGGCGTCTCTGAAGCAGCACCCGGGCAGAGGCACGCAAGTAGAAACACAGGCACCACGGAGCTTGGTCCTTGCTGGAGAGTGTTTTTGAGAGAGTCCTTGTGAGTGAGAGAGAGAGTCCAAACCTGCTGTTCTCACCTGTACTTCAGGGATTCAGGCAGGCCCTAGTCTTCCACTGTGCTTTGATCCTTCTGACAGCAGGGCAGGAATCTCAGGCATGTTTGATAAGGTACCTCTGAGTCCATCACAGGCCCATGTTATCTAAGGGCAGATGTTCTACTTGTCGAGCACACAGGACTAAACAAGGCTTAGTGTGTTTTTTCAGCACCTTCAGCTGCAAGTCACTTGAGTGTGTTTACAATCCTCCTCTCCAATCTTCTGTTACTTTCCTGTAATACTATAATCACAAGCTCTTAATCTGTACACTTTGGCATCATTTCAAGGAAACCAAACCAAACCAAACCAAAACCAACCAAACAAAAAAAGAACGGGAGAAAAAGAAAGAAGTGGTCCTGAACAGAGTCTGTCTGTTGAAAAGAGACATGAGTGTTTGTCAGCTGAGTGAGAAGAGGAGGAACTGAAGGACATATGCTCACCACTCCAGAAGGGTTGTAATGTCATAAATTCGTTATTCTTCTATGGTCAAGGTGTCCACTCAAAGAGATGAATATAGATTATAAACTATATTGTGGTTATTGTTTTTCTGACTCAAATTTACATATAGAAGTCCTTGTTGGTATTTTAGGGTATATGTTCTTCATCTGACAGACAACCAACTTTTTTTTTCTTCTTCTTTTTTCTTTTTTCTTTTTTTTCCTAAGAACCTTAGTCATGAGAAAGAACCCCACTTTGCCACGTACACAGAACAAAAAGAGGAAAGAGGACAGGATTAACATGGTCGCAGTCGTTTGGTTGAGTAGTCAGCTGTGACAGTGTTCTGCCCAGGGTGCAGAAGTGATGTCCTACTGAGGAGTCCCTTCCTATTCTAGCCCTGTTGCTGCCTGATGATGATTCTTCTTGACAGCACCTGAGGGTCTTGTCCCCATCTTACCCTTTGTACCACCTCCATCCGGAGTGCCAGAGATTGTCCATATACATTCATTCCCCTCCCACCGCCAGTGAACAGAGCACTTACTGAACAGCTTTTTGATCAAAAGTGCCTACATCTGGCAAAAAAGCAGAGCATGAGAGTCTTTCGGTTTGCTTTGCAGAGGAGCACTTTCAATTCCTGCTATATGCCTGGTGGTCTCCTACAGTAAAATTGTTTCTGAAGTGGATAAATGCTGTGTTTTCTTTCCACAAGTGTCATTCATTGAGGCATCATGAGTGAGGAGACTATGAAGCAACACAGTAGTGTTTAGGTAACAAAGCTGACTGGAAGCATTGTGCTTCAGGCAAGTTCAGGTAAGAGCACCTTGTGTGTATAGTTAGACTCTTGCTTAGTAAAGTCTACTGAGGTTGTCGGTCTCTCCAGTTATGTCAGTGACAGGCTTCCCAGCTATCAGTCTGAGGGCAAGCCAGTTTATATGTACATAGATCTATCACCTCGAGAATTGGAGGGACATCAAGAGAAAAGCATTTCGAACCTCTTAGGCTATTTTCTGTGCTGTGCTACTCACGGTCTTTGTCCCTTATATCCAAACCAGCAAGTCTGATTTGTCTTGAGTAGCTCAATGAGTAGTTCGTGAGAGTTCACTATGAAGGGCTAAAGCTCATGTTCTGCTTTGGAAGAACCTCCTTCTTCAGTTAAGCTGTGGAATTACTTGTACAAAATGTTGTGGATGCTGAAGGTTTATACTAATTAAAGTCCAAACAAATTAATGGAAGCTGCTCAAGAAATTCTTCAGCTGCAAAATAATGGCACTGGGGAAAGGACTAAACATACTTGCCATGTTCTTATGGTCTTTGCAAGCCTGTGTTTTTTGACAGTGGCAGAGCCAGGATACAAGGCTAGATGGATACCGTGGCCGTTTTTGTGTTCTTATTGCACTCAGCTCACTACTGGTTTACTTTTTAAGATTAAAAGTGGCAAAAAAGTCCCACTCTTGTCAAACACGTTCCATCATCATTAGTAGTCCCCAGGTCAGACTTCAGGGATTAATTGGCCTATTAATCTTTTCAAGAAATGTCTCCCAGAGTGTCTAAAGGATGGAGATAATACCAGCATATGTTGAGTTTTTGGAAGTTTATTTTTGACACTGACTAAGTAGTCTGTTGGGCAAATCTTACAATAATTTATTCTGTTGATACAATTTATACTTTAATAGATACGATAGAGTCTTCCATCCTATATAGCATCCAAAATTCTAACATAGACACAAGTTACCTTTAAGCACTGCTTTCCACAAGTCAATTACTTTCTATCTCGCTAGTAAATGGTGCATAAAACCAGAGGACTTAGAAATAAGAGGTAAAAATATCTCTGATCTGCAAAGACAGGAATGGCATGGATTGCAATGCTAGCAATAGGCAAATGACATTCTACCGTATACTGCCTTTTCATCTGGCACAAAGAGTAAATCTAATCCTTTGAGTTTTTTGCAAAGACCTCTAGGTCAAAGCTGAGTGCTCTGAAGAATGAAATGATGTTGATGGGGCAGGGAACGCACCAATCTCCATCATATCATGTTCTGCTGAGAGCATCTGACCTCTGATCCTGAGCATAGACAACTGGACTGCTCAGTGGGCCTTTTCAGCAGTTTGTAGTATCCAGACAATAACAGGCAGAAAAATCTCAACTGTGAGTGATGATTCCCAATAGATCCACATAGCTTCCTCTAAATTCTAGTGTCATTGTAAGGAACCAAGAGCATGTGATTTTCCGTGCCAATTATTCTTTTTTTTTTTTTTTACACGAATTAGTTAGAAAAAAGCCAACTGTTTTTTACACTTTGCAGCTGAAAAATCACAAGCATAAAAACAAGTCTTGAAAAACTAATTTTGTTCCGCTACCAATGTGTATAGCCTCATCTATGGCTTTCTCTGGAATTCTAGTTTAAATCCAACATTCCAGTCATCATCTTCATATTTCACTCTGGTCCAAGTTACTAGAGAGATTACCTCACTTCATGTCCTTATGGTATGTATTGAAAGCTACATACCACTTCATTAGTAAAAATACCAACTGTGTGAGGCAGATAGACTGTTCACGGTGCCAAGCAAATTAATTCGCAGCTTGCCTCTCCAGAATAGGTTAAAAGCAAACCTTGATGTCTTCAGAACAAAATATATGGTAATCTCCTTCGACACAGGCTTCCCACTCCATCGCCAACAGAATAATCTCCCATCTACTAAATAAAGCCCAGCTGTTAGTGACAAGACTGACAATAATCACACACATTTCTAATTGTGTAGGCATAATTCAGGGAGGTACACTACCATCAGAAAGTGGAAGCTGTTCCTCTAAACAAATCTGTCGAATGCCAGTGATGATAATTACTAGTGATTATTCACCGATTGCTAATGCGGTCTAGATTTAGACATTCCAAAATAGGGACAGCCTGGCAGTTTTTCACATGGGTGCGTGTTCTGGCTAAATTTTTAATTTTTACCTTCTAACTATAACTCTCAGTAAGGAAAAAATCAGTAGCTGAAATCTGTACTGCCTAAGCTGTTGAACGACATCAATTGTTTAGCATAAATAAGTAAGTTTTAATTAATTACTTAGGATTATAATATGGTGTGATCTGTGCTGTTCATACAGTTTTAGACTTACTTTACAGACATATTTCAATTTGAAAATAAATTGAGGTCTAGGAGGCAGTAGAGGAAGTGTTGCCTAAAACCTGTTAAAATAAGGGATGTCAGACGAAAGAGGAAATCATCTTTCTGGTGGAAGAGATTTAGACTAGGTCAAAGGAAAAAGGCAAGTTGTTATAATTCATTTGCACCCTGGAAGCTATGCTGTATGAGATTTGTTGGAAGAAATCAGATCTTTTGTGAGACCAGATGGTACAGCTGGAGAAAGATGACAAGCTTTCAAGCACACAGAGCATTCATTAACTGATTACACAGATGTAGCAAACTCACAGCTAACTACAGAACAACGCGGCACGTGTGAGTAAATAGATCTCTCAAACCTTTTTGAAAAAGACTGCTTAATCCTCACCTCTATAGTCCTCTCTTTAAAGGGTTTGGGCACTCATCTAAATTAAATTGAGCTTCCAGTACGGAAGGAAATAAGCATTTATAGGGAACATGAAATGACAGTTCATGTGAACCATTTGAAAACTACTGTGTTTTTTTTTTCTCATGAGTTTTGTTGCTGTTATTGCATTCTTTTCATCTAGAACAAAGAGCTGATCTTACTGTGTGACCAGATCAGCGTTCATGACAATGAAAGGGAGAGAGGAGGAATGCACTGCAGTTTTAGATCACTGTTAGGCCTCGATATCATAGCAAAGAATTCAAGCAGAGCATCCTCTGTGCCCCTCTTTCAACTGATCATGCAGGTTATCTTTGTAGGTGTGAGAGAAAATTTTGAACATTTAAATGCTGGGTTGAAAAGTTGTTTCAGTTTCTTACAAATGGCATTTTGCAAACTTATGTGATGCTTAAATTAATGATATTGTTTTTACAGCTAATACAATTTAAGTAACATCTATTAATGTTGTGCTAATAAATCTGCATTCTGTTTAATGAACAGTTTCAGCTCATCTGAATTCTTTAAGAATTACCATATATAACTCGACACTCTGATTAGCGGTACAGTATGAAGAGGAGCATGGTTGCAGATGGTTTGTGCCCTCAGAGAATGACTGATTTGGTCCTCAAAATACTGTTCTCCCCTCCTGCATTTGTCTTGTCTCTTCTGTGGCTCCCAGGATGTCTGCTGTACGCATTCCCAGTGGCAACATGCCCTCTGTACAGCAGCTGGCTGAGCCTGGCTTTGTGTCACATGGGACTTCTTAACTGATGATGCTGTCCACAGCCTCCTCTGAGCCATGGACCAATCCACCAACACAGGAGAAAGGAGCAACTAAACCACCACCATCTGGTCAACTGCCTCCCTCTGTACTCTCCTTTGTTTTCCATTATGGAACAGAACAGCTTTGTGCTGCTGAAACTGCAGGTGATGGCCCCTTATTTTGTGCTGCCAGTGCATGGGGTCACTCTCTACAAAGTACATGAATTTGTGCCATCATCTCAGCTGTCCCAGGGGTTTGTGGTGTGGGGATACAGGTTTAAGTACTCCTGATGCTCCCTAGACAAGACTTCTTTTGGTTACTGTTAGCTCCTAACCCTACTGCTGTGGTTTGACTGACCTAGGGAGAGACTGGGGGTAGAAGAAGACAGTCACTGTGGTTCCTCCTCTCCATCTCACAGCTCCCAGTGAGAGGAATATGTAGTTATAAGCCAAGACTAATCTGGAGATAAGCCCATTGACCTTTGTAGGCTGGGGTATCTGTCCACAGATCTATTATAGTTAGGCAGTGTATATATATTCTAGGTAATTATATGGTCTCACATGGTTATGCAAATACCTATGAGAGTACCAATCATAATGACACCCAGTCTTGTTATCCCATATTATAGGACTGTGGCATGGAAAGACTAGGTAGCCAGCAGAGAGTCATCCCGTCCAGTACCAGGGCAGGCAGTAGAACTAGTTACTCAAGCTCCAGACTAGTTTTCTAAATTCTGTCTTGTCCTTCCTATCCATCTTTGTCTTCACATGTGGCTGCATCTCAGTGCTCTATTTTATTTTCCATGATTGGTTACCTTGCACCTGACTCAAGCAGGCATAAAATCTTGTGAGCACATGTGCCACGACATTGAATTTCCTATTCCATCTTTATAAGAAAATTTTGAAACCTAAATCTGTAGCCCGTATTTGCACTCACTAAAGAAAACATGATCAGGCATACCATTCTTAAGCTTCAACTTGATGCATCTAAGATGTATTTTAATTCAAAACTGTCTAATCCAAAATATTTTATTTTAAGGACTACAAATACATGCCTTTCTGCCGAGTACTCATTGCTTCAGTGGGAAATAGGAAGCCCACAAATATAAGCTTGGCTTCTCAGCATGACCTATTGTGGCTGACAGCCATCTGTGTTTACAGTAAGAGATCGCCCACATGCATTAGTCTGTAAACAGTATCAAAACCCAAAGCTTTTCTTTTTTTCCCTTTCACTCTCTGTCTATTGCAGTCTCAGGGTGTCTCCATCTAGGTATAAGTGTCTGCACAGTTTTGGGAGGTGGGGTTTTGAGGTTTAAGCAATCTAGCACCTCTCTGAGCTAGTGCTTCAGAGATGCATTTGTATTATTGGTAGTTGAAAAGATTATTAGAGTACTGTTGCCAGTAGCAAGGGAGCATTTATTAGCTGCTTCAAACCCTTCCTGTTCCTCTAAAAGTGGCTGCGTATTCAGATAACCAATGTATATTCAATAACCAGTCAAAATGTAAATGAGAAAAAGCAAACCCATTCATTTCCTCAATGTGTAGAATGTTGGGGGCACCTCAGTTTGGCATTTGGGAACTCTCCTTTTCTCCATGTTAGATGACTTCAGACCATTAGCAAACTGTCCTTCTGGGTAGTGCTGGAGCCAGGAATAGCCACAAAATATATTTCGTAACCCAGTTATGTTTCTGCTAGACTAGGTATATATTTGTGGATGTGATGACACAAAAAGACTTGAAACCCACGGTTTCCTGTAAATGTCATTGGCAAAGAATGGAATTCATATCACATTAGGACTTGGTATTTTTCACAGGATGTTACTAAAGAGTGCACTTGCATTTCAGGTAATAAACAGGAACACGTCTGTGGAACGTGTAAGGTGCAGCTACTCTTACCACTTTTATGATTTCCAGGACAAAGAAATCCTCGTGTGCATGCCTCTGTTCACAAAACACACGGTGCTTGCATCTACCGAAGGTAACCCGGCTCACCGCGGAAGGAGGTTACACGGTTCTTGTAAAGGTGAAGAAATGGCAGCATATCCTTGCGTCATGGAACTGAAGGCTGCCTGCAGCTCCTGAAGCAGCCTTGGGGTTGTCCGTCACTCCCAGCCACCGCACAACCGATCCCACTGCCAGCAGGGCCAGAACCTCAACTGCTGCTGCCCGGGGAGAAGCCGCGGCGGCGTTTGCTGCCGAGGAGCCAGGAAGGAAAGGCAGCTCTGTGTCGAGTGTTTGGAAATGCCTGCTGCACACGGGGAGCATCACCCAACGCACGGATTGCTGCCATCCGGCAGTCTTCCCTTTTTTCATAAGGTCTTCCACGACCTCCAGGCATTGACCGATCTGACTCAAGAGGAGTCTGACAGCACTTGGAGTCTGTTGCCGGCTTTGCCACAGGCTTCCTGTGTGACTTCTTTTGTAACCGCTCTGCCTAAGACTTAACTATTTCTTTTCCCCTGAGTGTAATGAGAATAAAGCTTTATGAACCTGATGAAATATGAAAAATGCCTAGAAATTAACCTGGAGGGCTTGATTAAATAACACAAGTATGCCATAAATTTTGGGCAGGTGCAAAGGCGGGACAGATAGATAGGCAGACAGACATCATACATAGAAGGACACGTCAGGCACGCTAATTTAAGCAAATTATGGTAGAGAAATCTATGACAACTTACAACATTTTAGGTCACGATGACTTGTGCAATGGAGCATGTGAAGTTGCTCGCTCTAGCGGCCTTCGCAGGAAAATTGCCTTGCAGTTTTCACAAGTGAGAGTATTTGGGTGGTTAGCCTTGTGTAGTAGCTAACGCACGGTGCTGTCGCATCTCATGGTATCTTGTTCATACACCCAGATTCTGAGAATGGAGTCGGTGTTTCACGTGCTGGAGCTGAAAATCCCCAAACTGGTTTAGTCACAGGATGCAGAAGTGCTTCTATGAGTGAGCTCACAGAAGAAGTACTGATTTTTAAAAATCTGAAAGTAAAATCAGGACCTTTAAAAGTAGGAAATGAAACTGGAATACCTCATATAAAACTGGAAAATATCCTAAACTTGACCTTCTTAAAACTTTTGAGAGCAGGAAGTGAAATAAAAAGTGAAATTGTTTCTTCTTATTAATGATTAATATGTTCTTCAGTAAAAAAATTATTTTAAGGCATTTTTAGCTAATCGATATAGAAGCTAGAAACAGGCAAAATATTCTCTCATCTACTCACTCGTTACATTCTGCTGCATCAGAGAAAACCAAATGTGGTCTCTCCTCTTAGAAAATTTCTTTGTTCAATTAAAATAGTTTTGTGTGTTTGTATGGAAACTCTAAATATTATGAAAATTCTGAGCTGCCTCTTGAACAATATGAGCCTTAACTCTGTTACAAAGGACCTGTGCCCTGCATAACTGATAGGAACACCAAATCACTTTGTCTCCTGAAGGATGTCATACCCTGGTATAGTTTGGATGCGGACATAGTCATCAGGTTTCTTGTCAGAATACCTGTGTGCCCCAGCCCATCTGTTTCTCAGATGAAAGCTTGCCCTCCTGTCTTTCTGTAAATCAAACTCAGAGCATTCAGAGAACATTTTCTTCATAGCTTGTATACAGTCTAGCAATCCCTGAGTACATGCTCTTCAACATGTTTGGTATTTTGCTTGTGCACAAACAGAAATTCTCTTTTGGTTATACGGGGAGAGTAAAGGAAATGATTACTTGGGAATTATCTACCCTTTTTTTGATGTTTTGACATATCCTGGACTTGTGCTGCACAGTGCAGAAGATATCAATCAAACCAGAATTACTTGAGACAATTTCTCTTCATTGCAAACAGAAGCATCTGCCTGGATTTTTACTGGTTTTATGACTCCATCAGATCAAGGCAAACCCTTAATACACTGATTTCCCCATCAAGGTCTGCCTGTGGCCTACAGTTAGCATAAGGCTAAACAAAATTTTTTCACAGAGAGCATAACTGCAGGAGAGCTTTCTACAGGATGCATTACCTCATTTCTCTAGGAAGCCCAAAATTATCTACAAAAAGACTGTAAGTTCACCAGATGCTTTTTCTGCATAGTCCTCCAGAAATCCACTGATCCTCAGATCCCTTTTTGAAGTAGTTATCTTTGTTTCTTGGTTCTTTCAGATAGTCTGCCAAATCATTGGCCAAGGGAGCTGCCACAAAGTACTATATGAGGACTTTGATCCAGAATACGGACCATCAGCTCTAATGGAGGAACATTTGAAAACTGCTGCATACCAATATGGCATGGATACATATTGGTTTGGGCACAGCATCATACTAACGTACCTACTGGGCTTTTGATTAAGAGATAGATCAGATAAAATTGGCAGAAAGTGTGGACAAGGCAAGGATGGGCTTATCTATAATTGCCCATGCTCTAAATCTTTTTATTAAATTTTAATTGATAAAGTAAATAAAAGCATGTTAAAGAAATTATCTGTCTTGCATTTTCAGTACTTCTTAAATAACTGGTGGATTCAATGAACTGATTAAACGATCAATAGAGTTAAAATTCAAAGTAAACTCTAGAAACAGAGTGTATTTGAAACCTACAGTACTTGCACTTAAGTTGTTAATGAATACTGTTCACGCTAATAAATATTAATAGGAGATTCCAACTTCTCACATTATGCTTAACACATGTCACTGTCTCTATTGGCTAATGTGGAATTGCGGAGCCAGAATAGTTATATTCAAGCTTCAAGAGCTCTTAGTCATATACTGGCCAAGTGCCATGACGTACTGAACAAAGTTTATGTCCCTAGATGAGACATTTTAACCTTTTTCCAGCTAAATGTATGCATTTAGCAGCTAAGCACAGAGACAGTCCCTGCTGAATCTGCAGCAGAAATCTCTTCACTGAACAGAGGGACCCAGACCTGCCATTACAATAAGAGCCTCTGAACACGGCAGCCTACATGACAAGAGGAAGGAAGCATACACATGTCTGTTTTGCAGATCTTTGTTTTTGAGAAGTGCCTTTAATGTGGATATTACGTCAAGTATGAAGAGTTAAAATAAAAGTAAATAAATAAGCAAATAAAAATATGTATTTCCCTACAGTGTGAAGGGAAAGCCTTTGACTACAATTTAGCAGTTGTAAGTTGCTGCCCTACCATCAGGTCATAAGATCCTCACTCAGAGATACAATCCCTGTTTCCTTGTGGGAACAAGAACATTTTTATGTATTCGTGACATTTTGAGTTTGGTTTTGGGGCTTTTTTTTTGGTGGGGGGGTGAGGAAGGGGTTGCATTCAGGCATTTCCATTCCCTGATGATTTGGACACATAACAACCATCTGTTCAAATGGTTCAATCCAGAACATGTTGTTTTCAGAGACATGAAGGAACAACAACATGAAGAGACAAAAGATGTAACATATTTTCAGGCAAATACAACTTTGAAAACTTTTGTTAGTAAGGCAGAGAAAATTTCTGTAAGATGAAGTTAGACCTTCTTCCTTTGCTTTTTTTGGTACAAATAGTACAGCACGGGAAGAAAAAGCACATGGAAAGGATTCAGCTACATAAATAATATAATTTCAAAGATGCCATTGGCTCAAAGGTACCAGAGGATTTACAGGTAAAATGCTCCATTTCTTGAAACTAATAAAAGTACCACATTAACAGTTTAGACTGTTAAGAGGACCAAAGGTCCTATAACCGGAAAAAGAGCCAATTAAAAATTAACCCTATTAAATGGCAGCAATGTACCAACATCCTTAAGGGTTTATTTAAGAAGACATTCTGCAAGCAGAGGTGATCAGTCATTAACAATATACCATGGAAACATCAAGCATCATGGTAGTATCAGGGAGAGTAATGACACTTTAATGTATTTCACTTGCTAAACAAATACCATAACTTGTGTGGCTTTTCATATCTTTAAAAAATGAAGGGTTGGATTAGAACAGTAGCAGGGGTAATCTCTGACCTTTATTGCTCTATAATTCTCTCAAACATGCATTTTGACAAGAGCCTGGGAGAAGGAACTTGGAAATACTTCCAATGAAAATAAATGAGATGAAATGTAATGATAACAGGAAGAAGCTTAGAGATAACCCTGGGAGAAGTACAGAGAATATGTTGCTGAAATAGCAGGAAACTGCTTAGATGTAAACAGGAGGAGAGAAGGGAAGAAAACTGAAAAAAGAGATGAGACATAGCACACCAAGATATATAGATGTACCATCTGCTCCAGGAGAGGAAAGGGTTAATTGTCTGGCCTGATGGAAGGAGTTCTAGGTGGGGTCCCTTAAGTCCCTCCTAGAAACTGTGCTTGGTTGGATGAATAAGCAGAAGAGGAGATAAACAGAAAAAAAAATACCTAAAAGGGATTTTTTCCATTTTTTGTTTAGGGGAGGAAATGGAATGGGATACGCATGTTGAGAAGAGAGAATGCTAATCCCTAAAGATATTGTGAGAAGGAGTTCAGGTGATAGGATGCTTACCTGTGCTTCCAAATGTAGTGAAGTATCAGGTAGATCTTTGGCTTTGTTGTCTAGAGTCACAGAAATGGGGTGACTTTTAAACCTCCTAAGAGATAATAAATGCTGTGGTGGTTTTTTGCCAGTGTTTGTTTTGTTTATTACTATTCTTTACCCTGCACAGTTTACCAGTTTTCAGATGTACAATCCTATTGAGACTGAGTCAGTACTCTGATGTTTTGCTTGGGGGTCTGTACTTTGGTGTTGTCTCAGGTGTTCTCTGTCAAAGCACAGGTAGGATGCAGTATAAGCAACCTGCTGTAACCTCCAGCCCGGCTGCACTTTCAGCAGGAGGTGGATCTGCTGGATCGGTTTACCTCCTGAGGTCACTTGAAACCTGTGACTTGCCTCATTATGCTGTTGTGAAAAGTTGTTGGATGGCTGTGGACGAATCCAATTTAAATTGTGTCAGCCTAAGAATAGCTTGACTCCCCCTGGGGCAGGAAAGCTGCAGTACGTCAATGTCGGGGGGTATGCCTGTTTCTGAAAAACTAAAAAATTCAACTAGTCATTCTGAGTGACGTTTCTCAGGGTTCACCCTCAAGAAAGTGATAAGGGGTTACACAAAATAATCCAAATATAGCCCAGAAGTTAGAGGTGGCACCTGTAGAAGTGTTGCTAGAAATTAGTATGCAAAGAGTACCTGTGTAGATACATTGGTAAAAGCACTGTAAGGGGGACTGGAAACTAGGTGCATTGACTGCATAATGCTTTCACCGAGGACCACTTATAAAACCTGCCTTAGGTACACAGGAACAAGTCATATGGTAACTGAGGTAAACCACTGAACCTTGTCCAAAGTTCACTGTTGTCCTTTCCCTGCTTTTGGGAAAGAGGCAGGGCTTCCCGAAGCAGAGAAAACTTTCTTATGGATGTCGTCCAAGGTCTTGTTTATGCTGAAACATCTGGGAACTGCCTGATCACCTCTCTTCTGGTTCAGTTCTGTGTGTCTCTTCACCACTACAGTATTTGCTACACGCTAGTATGGAGTGTGGAGGGAAATACGGCTGGCTGACTGAAAAGAACTGGTGGCTCTGCTGCAAGACAGCTACCAGTTTTAAGTACAGAAACATGATCTGAAAGTTTGAAACCACTGTGGCTCTCCAAAAGTGCCTAACAGAAGGTGAAACTCTGAGTATTTAAATAAAAATACTGCATCGATATAGTTGTCAAAGAAATAGTGCCTGGTCTCTCTGCTTCCAAATACAGTTCTTGAGAGGTCTGGCAAACAGAATTTAGATGAAGCAGCTTATTGAGTGTAGAAAACATTCACTCCTAACTGTAAAAGCCCAGTACTTTAAGCTTTATTTGATGTCTGTATCTGTATTCTCTGCAGTGCATGGATACTCAGTTCCATACCACTGTCTCCATCCATGCCAAGAGGTGTCTTGGAGAGGCTGCTTTCTTTTGTCTTTCAGGAAAAGGTGTGTTTTGATGTGCTTAACTCAGTTCCTTATGGCCTTTTCTTAGGGCCTGAGGCCAGAGAATTTATTTTGAGGGCACTGACCTTCCTTTTTTTTTTTTCTATTGCGACTTTAACTGTTGCATTTACTTGACTTGGTGGGCTGCTCTGCAGCTTGCTAAGTGTGCCTTACAGCTGGGTGTGGGAAAATAGGTGATGGGTTAATATTCTTGCTGGGTAGTGGCAAAGGAGCGTGTGTGTGTGCGTGTGTGTGTGCAGGAAGTGGGCAGTTAACAAGAAAATAATCTTATAATCGATCTTAGCCTTCTCATACAACTAGATGTATGCATCAATGCGCTCTCATGAGTTTTAACCCTAAAGAGGTTACTGCTGTTGCTATAGTAATCTCTGAAATACTGTTTGTGAGCCAGAGACTGGCTCAGCTTGCGGGAAGAAACAATATTTTGATACTGGTCCCTGTCAGGAAGAGGCGTTGCCTCATCTTAATTGGCAAAATTAGTGCTGGCTAAAAAAAAAAATAATTGCCTAGCTGTTACAGCATGGCTGTTATAATCCATAGGGAAACACACTCATCAATTTTTCTCACTTGGCTGTAACATCTTGCTTTTGTTACAGGGTTTTTTTTGTGTGAATTAGTATCTCTGCTAAGTCACTGCAAATATTTTGTGTTGTTTTGTTTTTGCTTAGCTGGATTCTAACTCAGTGCAGCAGTAAGAAATCTCAGTCTCTTGATCTTGAAAGGTGTTCCTCAAACATGGTAATTCTCTCTCAGCAAACCTTTTGCAGCACGTTTATGTGGGTAGATTCACGTGCAGTTTGTACTGCTCAGAGTACTCATGGCTCTAATAGGCAGTTTATGAAACAGTACTTCTGGAACTACGTGGGACTCAGTTTCTGTCTTGCTCACTTGCCCTACCTCCATCAGGGAATCTGATAATTGTTTAATTGTTGTTATCTACAGTTCTCCCGTTTGGGTGAGTCTGAGACAGTCCAACCCTACTGGAAAGTAGCTGCAGGAGTGCTACGGCAACTTCCTAGGCTTCTTTTATTCTGTTCCCAAGGACTGTTTTCTAGTCCTCAAGAAAACTAGATCAGTACTGAGTGTTTATACTGAAGTTGATTTTATTCTTCTATATCATTTGATCATGAGGGGCAGAATAAGACTTTTTATCCTTGTCAGATCTGTATTTGATTACAGAAGCTCAAAAAAAATGTTCTTTCTCCTCATTGTCCCATGAATTCTTACAACGAGGTAAATTCCCAGTGAATAGCTATATTGCAGAAGGAAACACTAGCAGAGCGATCAAGTATCCAGGTAGTACAAACATAGCATCATGCAGGTGGTGGCTCTGAAGATGAGGGAAAATGTAGGAAAGCTTTTCCTGGGTGGGAATTCCATATAAATATGCCAGCGAGAGGGAAATGGTCTCTCCAGGTCTTGACTCCTCTGTCCGATATCAGCAAAATCCTTTCAACGCATCTAATGGAACACTCTCTGAAAGATCACTAATCAGCTCATAATCTTCCTAATTCTTGCTGCAAAGGTACCTGCATTCAAATGGATCGAAACTAGAGCTGGCTGGGAACTGCAGCAAGCTTCTCTTCTCAGAGGATTAAGACTTATTAGTTCTTGTCTATATTCCTTCAGGAGTTGTGTTTTTTGTTTTGTTTAGTTTTTTACAAATGGGAAACTGTAAGAGGAAGAGGAATTTGCAAGGCCTCTCTTTAATGCTTAAATTTCAAGGGAGAAGAGGAAGGATGATTGAACTCATTAAAGCCAATCGGGGAGGGCGTGGCTTTGAGATGCCCTTTTGGAGGTTATTACAATAACTTAAACAGGGGCATGCCCTGTGGCAGTCTGCCGAAGAGCAAGCAAACCTCAGTAACGGCTCTGCCACTCACAAGGCCTTGGTGGAGGGGAAAGAATCCAACAATATAAATGAAACCTGTCAAGAGCTAATCGTGACAAAGTGGTGTTGAATTAGACCTTGGTCTTGAACTCGCTGAGGATACTAACTGAACCTCTGACTCACGCAGTTATGTCTCCTACACGTAGAGGAACTACTCGTGACTACAAACGCCGCACGCTGGTGCGATTTCCCCAGCCTAACTCCAGCAGCACTGGTGATACAGCCCATTACCAGTTTCTGCAAGAACGTAAGGCATCAGGCTAAGTTTCTGTTCTCTGTAGCTAGAACTGGCAGTGTGTAACTGCCTTGGTGTGTGACTTCTACAGAAGGGTGTAACTGCTTCCCATCTTTAAGGACCATGTTCCTAGGAACTTGGAGACCTTACATGTAATCTGTCCTACTCATATATATGTATGGGGTACATATATTATGTACCCTGTAGTATTCTGTTGTAGAATAATACTGGTTAACAACTGTTTTTAAAACCGAGGTAGTCTGCTGCTCTAAGCAAAAGGACGTCTCAAAGGGGTTGCCTTTGGAGCTGAAAACCAGAAAGGGAGTCACGTCTTCAACAGAGGATGATAACTTGTCTAATTCTCATGAACAGCATAAAATTCTGATGTAATGGTAGCGCAGGTTTCAGGTGCAGCTGTGTGGGCAGACATGACTGTGCTGTGAGTCAAACACAAAGCCTGTATGGGCCTGTCTACTGCATTTGCACTGCTGGTGTGTTCCCTGTGCTACAGATCAGTCCTGGGGAACTATATTAATGTCACTGGAGTATCTTCCAACCATACCCAAGCGCAATAGGAGTATGGGAGAGCAGTGCCTCTGTGACGCCTTAACTGAGAAGAGTGAGATCCGGCAGGACAGATGAACGTATTCAAGTCAGGTTTCCCCTTCCCTTTTTACTTAGCTCCACTGGGCAAAAACAGCGGAGCGGATCCAGCAGTACGGTCTACATAGGGCTAATAGGGACACTTGAGTTGCTAGCCTGCCCTGAAAACCCCTACTTTTGCCTCTTCTTAGGCTGAAGGACCTTGCCGGCCTCTAGACTGCCATCCCAAATCTCGCAAAAAGCCACAGTATCTGCCCCCTGGTTAGCTGAATCTGTTCAGTTCTCTTTCTCTCTTCATCTGCCTGCGGTTCTAATCAAAGCGAGTATATCAAAACTATGTGTTTTTTAACAGGGGCTGTGACAGAGAAGGTACCTGTAGGAAGTGGAGATGGGCATCAGGCAACCTACTTTTTAGTGGGCAGAGCAGGGAAAAGTGGGAACCGGTAGACTTTCAGCAAAGAGCGTTGCGATGCTAACCGCAGGGTAAGGCAGGACGGGGGAATCTAGCCTTGCAAACTTTCTTCTCTCGTGTCTCCTGCCCGCACGGCAATGAAGCAGCTCTTCCACAGGGTGCTGCAGGACGGTCGGTGCAAGCTTCTCCCGGGCTTCGGGCTGTGGACGCCTGGGGCAGACCTGACAACAAGGGGACAACTCATCAGGTGGGTCCACCTGCACGCTGAGGCGCCGAGGCCCGCTGCGAACAGCAGGCTGGTGGTCCACCGCGCAGCAGCCCCAGTCCGGCGGTACCGCTGGGGGTGGCTGAGGGGACACCGAGGGATGGTGGGGACGGCTGAGGGGAACGTCACTGCGCTCTGCCTGGAGTAGCTGGCGATGGTGGCCGCAAGTGGCGCGGGGTGGTGGGATGCGGGGCCTCACGGAGGAAGGAGGCCCCCGCACACGCTCCAGACCACGCTCTGCCTGCCCCAAGGGCCCCGGTGGACAACCCCATCCTTCGACGGCTCCAAGAGGGCCGGGGCCGTGCCAGGGCACCCCGGCCGCGGGGCACCCCCGGCGGGCGGCCCGGGGGCCCGGGGCGAAGGCCACTGGGCGGCCAGG
>JAHREE010000197.1:797351-863977 GCA_033628505.1 Tringa tobata
TTTTTTTTTTTTAAAGTCTTTGCAATAGTTTCACTGAATTTCACTGAATTTCACTGAATTTCACTGAATTTCACTGAATTTCACTGAATTTCACTGAGTTGGAAGGGACCATAGAGATCATCTAGTCCAACTCCCCTGCCAAAGCAGGGGAGTTACAATGTTGTGAAACTGAAGTTGGGGAGTGTTACTATTAGCTTTGTTCTTAAGAGCTGCATGCATCTAAATAATGTTTTTTACATGGAACATGGCAAATGGGAACTCTGCTTCCTGATTTAAGTGTACATGCTTACTAGGAACATAGATTTTTAGCCTAGAATTTTGCTTTGCAGGGATTTGTGAGTACTTCATCCCTGAAGCTTTTAAGAAGGGTATGTTAAGCTAACGTTGAAGTTGTTTCCTCCCTAACAGGACATTGACAAGCAAAAGCCCTGCTTCTTAAGTCCAAGCTTAAGGTAGCAGGTAGCTGCCCCTTCTGTAGTCCCTGGTGAATAAAATTTGCTTTTCCTTATGTTTCTTGCAGCTCAAGTAAGTGCCAGATACCACATGTATCTATATTGAATTTTCTTGTTGATTTATGCCTCATTGTCCTGCAGCGGTAGCACGGCGAGGAAGTGGTATGAAGCGTAAATAAGTCTTTGATTTTGTTTTTTTCCCCCAGCTAATGCAAGTATAGCAGTCTGTTGTTGTTGAGATTTTGTTCTTTGGTTGTTTTGTTTGTCTATTTATTTATTTATTTTTTAAAAAACCTCACCAATGTGATTTGGAGACCTAAGCCCAAGCAGCTGTATTAATGAGATAGTGTTATAGGTGTGCTCACCTGGGAAAACAAATGGCTATTAAACTCAGGATTTTCCTGTACAGTGTTGCTTCCTGGGTGTTGGAGTGCCTGTGCTCATCCTCTATTAGGAAGCTATTTCCTGGGTGCTACATGGTCAGAGTGGAAGTGCCCAGCTGTGGTGTGCCCAGTTGTGAACTCAGAATGTGATATGCCATCAGCACTTAAACCCCTACATGACACTGAATTCACCTACTAAAAGTACTCATACTAGTAGTTTTTTTGGAACAGGTTGCAAATCTAGGACACGCATGCTTAACTTTAAGGGCAAAATAGCCACTCCCAGCCACTGCAGAGTCTTCAAGCAAAACTTTAAGCCTTCTCGGCTCCCCCTTCCCCTCCCCCCCACTGTCTAAAGATTACTTAAAATAGTGGACCAGATCTGCTTCCCATTAAGTTCACTCTGTGCTGCCCTGGTTTTTCAAAGTCTTAAAGCCAGCTTAATTGGTTACTTGGGGATTCCCTATCCATTAAAAAAAAACAACCAAACCCAGCCTTCGCCTTTGTGTATGTGAGGGTTGTGGCCAGACAGAAAGGATCATGATCAAGGAGCATCTAGATGCTAAAAAAATGCCTTGTTTGGCCACAGTCAGCCAGACTAAGGATTATGCACAGATTTGAGAGTGATTTGGTGCCCTTACTGTGGTTAACTCCAAGGCTTGTATTAAGGACAGCTTGGCCAATTCAGGTAATCTGTGCCTCAGCTCTAAACTAACCAATTAAAGAAAATTTAGGTAATGAAGGTCTGATGATGCGTGCTGTACTCTCTTGAACTGCCCAAGCGGGGACAAACACTGTATAGGCCGGCTTTATCAGCTTGGACAGTTTTATCTTCAGAGCTAATTTCAAAATGAAACCAGCATCGTCTTTAACTCAAAACCTGTTTAGTACTCGTCAGTACTCTGTTTAAGTACTCAAGCTTCTTGTCCACGGCTGCAGCAGCTGCATTTATGATCAAAGAACTTGCTAGTGGTGTGCTTCTTTCCACCAGCAGGTTAATATAACAACATACTTTAGAATAAATAATAGGACGGTGCAGCACTGGCCGTTCTCTCTCTTGTATTTACGCTCAGAACTCTTTGCCAGTTTTGTTCGGTAGTTCCAGCCTGGAAGAAGAGTCTTGGGGGAGAAACAATAGTAGCTGCACCCTCCCAGAGACTTTGAGAAACCTGAAACAAGCCACTATGGTGCCTCTTTCACCTTAAAAAGTGAAGAATGTGTTGGGAATATTGAGTTGGGAAGGGGTAGTGGGGGCACTTCCTCTCATGAAGGGTGATTGTTTTTAAAACAACCTAATCTGACTTGTATGGTTTTGTCTCTTTTGAGAAGTAGATCTTGCTCAACTGAAAAGCATATAATTTCAACTCCTTTTGTCAGCTTATTCCAAAGGCTTGTGCTTTGGCATATAGCTCATTTTTTTTTTCCTGTTTTGGCCTCTCCTGCTGTCAGAGATGTCAGAGCACATCCACATCTTCAGATAAGGGGCAAGCTATTCCAGCAGCAGAGATGAGAAAAGGACCACAGGAAAACCAGGCACGACTAGTAATTTCTTCTTTATTAAATAAAATGAGGTTGCTGTATCTGCTTCTGAGGTTATGGAGTTCTTTATTTCAAATAAAGTTTTGTTTTACCTGTGGATGTACCTGTTGAGAGGTTTCACTTTTCCTTGTGACCACCTATTCAACGTAAAGAAATGCACTCCGATTTTATTATACCTATGTTGTTCTGAGATGGCTAATTTCTTATTGTTCATGTTTTGCCATTTCTTATTTGGCTTCCTTAAGTTTGCATTGTTCATCCGTTTGAAACCCGTGGTTGACTGTGACCAAATTTGGAAGCCGGACAGATGAAAAAAAAAGTGCAGCTCAAGCCTTTATTGGTGTCCTGGAGGGGAAAAGGAAGTGTACGTAATGTGTTCCAATTAAGCTTTCTTATTTAATGTTCACTTTGGTTAATTGGTGGGCTGTTCCTCCTCAGAGTGAGGGATATATTGAACTGCTGCTATTCTGCTGTGGAAAGCAGCTTCTAATATGAAGCTTTTAATGAAGCCTTTACTTTGAGTGGTGGAAGTTACTGTCCTTACAGGCACAGCTGTGTTGGTAATTGTAGCTAAAAGCTTGACATCCACCATATATGAAGACAGTTCTACTTCATACGTAAGCTTAAAGGGGGATAGATTGCTTCTTGTAGTGTGAGAATGATGACTTTGTGGAAGCATGTTTGATTCTGCAAATGTATGTTCTTTCTTTGCTGGCATTTCGGTGCCAGTATGCTTGGAAAAACCTCTAGACCTGATGGGCTTGCTAGAACTGCTGGAGGTCAATGATTTGGCTTGGGTAAAAGTTTTTGGGCCCCTCTCTTGGCAAAGAGGTTGTGTGTTGAAAGAGAAGAAGAACTTAATTGCTTCTTGGCAGACCACGCGTTACATAGCAGCATGGACCAGGATGACTCAGCATACGAGTAGGTGATAAGCGTGTATTATCTTATGCCTCCTGTCTTGTTAAGTAAGTCTCCTGTAGCTTACCTAACCAAAAGGACTTGCAATAGTGAGGAAAATTTCAAACAAGTAATAGGGCTTCCTCCTCCTGTGTGGCACCAGCACAGAAGGTGGAGATAAGATCATAGTTGATGGCATCACACTGGCAGGAACATGGCCTGACAGACCACATCTGTCTGGTGGGCAGTGATTGTCACACACGCTGTTTGTTCTGGGTTCATAAAAACAGTATTATATTTGAGGGAGCAGAAGTGGTGGATCACTGCTTTCATTTTGAAGAGAGAGAAATTTTACAACCAAAGATCTGATAATTTGCTTTCGGAGGTTGATCTGTGCTGCTGTTGATATGTATTCTGGTTAGAGCCTGGAGGTGTCCTTGTGCTGTAGGTAGTCAGGTGTCTGCTTAGATACTCAGAAATGTGAGAATTTGTGTGTGAGTACTAAAAATTTCTCCTGCTTTTCTAAGCCCTCTGAGGTTCAAAAAAAATTTTAGCTAAGTCAGTAGTATGGATATGTCACAGACCTGTGGACTTATGCCCAAACATCCGGAGTTAAAAGCAAGATTTTTCTTACCAAGCACCTGAAGACTTGCCTGTCATCTTATTCTGGAGTAAGGAAGAAGTGCTGTTACCAGTGCTGCTGTAAGGCAAGATAATCTAATACCTTAGTAACAGTGATATTTTTTTATTACGATGTGGTGAGCATAGCATGTTTTTATTCCGCTTCTCTTACGCATTCATTGTGCAATAGAGTAGCAAATAAACTTTGCAAGCCAGTGTTTGGGTGTGCAGCACTGCTTTGATTTCTCCTCCCCAGGATCCAGCATCACGCGTGCTCTTGCTCTCCAGAAATCCTCTTATTGGAGGATGTACAAGGACAGTCTGTTATGAAAACAGAGAGGAGCTTTGGAGGAAGCCTGTTTCTGAAGACGATAATTTCTGTGTTTAGCACCTATTGGCAGTACTGTTTGTTCTAAGAAGTGTAGTGTTTAGTAGGTGAGTAGTAATATTTGGCTGTAACTGGTAGTAGGTTGTCAGAAGAAAGAAGAAATATTCCTGTTAGCTTTAGTTGAGGGAAGTATGAATATAAAGGTAGAATATGTCACACTGTCTTTTATTTTCAGCAAGAAATAATGGACTGGGGAGAAGATGTTTTTTCTGGGTTCTCTCCCTTATCCTAATGCAGTGGGGCAGCTGCCTAAACTTGCTATGTCTTTTTTTTTTTTTTCTTTTCTGCAAATTTAGTAAGCTTCCAGCAAGTTACAGTTTTTCATTTTTTAAAAAGAAGTGTGAAGAGCAATTTACTGTTAAATGGCTACTCTAAGGTCCTGTGGCAAAACCTGAGCTTGCTGCTGGAAATACTGCTGAGATGTAGAATTGCCAGTTGTGGCTTTGGTAAAGAGGCTTCTTATATGAGGCAAGCTTATGCAGATCTTTAGAGTTCTTCTAGCTCACCTGGCTAAAGGTGCTGAAGAAACATGTCAAAAACTGAAGTATTCCATGCTCTCTACAAAACCTTCCCACTTTAATTTGGGGAGACAATAATCTGTCATGAAAACAGTCATGAATAATTACTTTGAAAAGAGTCATAGTACAGAGTGGGAAGCTTAAGTGCTTCTTGACTTCTTTTTTAATGAACTATAGCATTACTGAATACTTTATGAAGTATAGCTTGTTAGGGCCTACCCAGCAAGAAAAGTATTTTGAAAATAAATCCTATTGAGGGACTATAGGGGGTGGTGGCTGTTTGAGCCACCTTTATCTAATTATTATATCCTTACATCTTTGTCATGTATTAATCATTTTAATTATTATGTTGTTTGTCAAGGAAAGTGTGAAAAGCATAGGAACTAAACTTTGGAGACAAAGCAGTTTAGCTAAATTTTAAACTTAAGTGTGTGGCTTGGACCAGAGGAAGAACTTTAAGGTAAAACTCAGTGGCTTAAATGTAGTATTAAGGAATACCTATATCTGTGCTGTGTCCAGATGGAGAATCTTAGCATGAAAAACATGTGCAACTCTGGAAAATCCAGTTAAACATATCTGCCTGTGTACTGCTACTTGACACCCCTGAAGTAGCTGGCTCTGTTAAGCTGCGTTCTACTGAGCTTAAGCAAAGTCTCTTTAAAACCTTGGGAAAGAGAGATTCAGCAGCAGCTCAGTGTCTGTGTCTTTTAATGTAATTTGGATTAAGGAGCTATATATGGCTATAGCTCCCTCTATCAGTGGAAAATACGGGGTAGCTCGTGGCCAATCACTTCTAGAAGGTGGAGTGGTTAGTCTCACACTTGGCCAAAGTGCTTCAAGTTCTGCTAGATGTGAACTATGTAAATTCAAGTCATGCTGAGTAGAAGGGATGGCACAGGTTATGTAGTTGAGTTTGAGTGAACATATTTCTCAGCAAGTGAACACTGAAGGAGTGTTAAGGCCCAAGTGGAAAAAAAAATAAATGTATTATCATGGGCCGTTCAGAAGTCCATTTCACTTATTTGGATGGTGGGTGTTTTTATCTTCTATTTGAGTCAGTTAAGAGCAAGATAAATGCAAGTTGTCCAAATTTTGTACTTTCTGTACAAAGATAGGATCATGCCAGTGTCACAAATCGGGTCCCAGGTAGGATTCACCTGGAAGTCATGTTCTGTATTTATTCTCTTCTTCTGCACTTCGGAGTGGAGGACTGCTGACTGCTTTCTGAATTTGGGCTCATCTTGAGTTCGTCCACGGGAGCAGTCAGAGAGTAAGCTTGCGGCTTTAAGTAGCAGTGTGCCTGAGTGGGGAGGAGGATGTTTACATCTCTAAGGAAAGTAGGCAAGTAGTTACTAGAGAGCCACTACAGCTCTGTGTGCATGGTGCCGTGCTTTTGGGGTTTCATGCTGAATCAATGAAGTAGTTCCGCTTGCAGGTGTGTTATCAAGAGTGACTGCACTGATACAACTGAAGGAGCAGTATAAAAGGAGTGTGGGGACAAGGGCTAGAGATGAGTGGTAGTAAAGGGCTTGTGTGCTTTCTGTGAATAGTGTGTTGCAACCATAGGAAGTAGTTTATGGCGCGGGCTAGCTTCTCTGCAGAAAAGCAGCCCACATTGTCCAATGGCATTTGTGCAGTTGCCTTGAATTCCTGTCAGTTTATCTGTGCATGTCCCTCTGGTGGAGCAGAGAAGGGAACTCACCTGACAGCCCCGAAAGAGCAGACTTTTCCACTGTGCTTTGGTTTGGTTTTGATATTTTTTTTTCTAATTTTTTTTTAAACCCACATAACTTTCCTGTTGTCTGTTGCTTTGTGTTTGCAGAAGTCCTCTGCTGTTACGAGGACAAGTGGAGTGCAAGAAAGGGGAGCTGAGGTTATATCTTTTGATGGCAACCCAGGATACAGGGCTTGCCTTCTCAGTTGTCTCTGAAGCATGCTACTGCTGTCCATGACTGAAGTCAGACGCAAAGCTTTGTGTTTGTTTTTTGTTGTTTGTGTTTTAACTTTGCTCTGTGCTGCAGGGGCGAAAGAGCATGCAGTTTTACACCAGGAAGGTAAACCTCGTATGAGTTTTGTGCTTTGTATCTCTGTAGGTCATACCTTACAGTAGCAGTGGGTCCCTTCAGATTTTGTAGATGAATTCTGGAAAACTGCTGAATTTAGGTTCTAACAGTTGCAGAAACTGGCCTAAATTGTATCTTTCTTACTTTGGAATCTTGCCCATTGGTAAGTGGTTTTTTGCATGGTATGAAAAAGTAATTAAAAAATCCTGTGTGAAATTTAAAAAAAATTTGCAACAGCCTCCACAAATGAATAAAAACTTTCCAGTCTGTAAATGACTGTGGGCTGTAGTGAAAATGGATATGGGGACCAGCAACAGGCAGAGATCACTTGTGACATAAATAGTTCCCTGGCTGCCTGGAACGATTGTCTGGCTGACACTTACTCTTTCCAGAGTTACAAGCAGTACCCTACGCCTTGTGTAAGGGATTTTCTGTTTTCGTCTCCCCGGGTGCTGACGGGAGGAAGTGATGTGCAGGGGCTCTGTCCTTCAAATTGGACCTGAGGGTGGTGTGGGAGTCCCTTCTGCAGGGCGTCAGTCGTGAGGAGCAGCGCTGGGGGGACTGTCTGCGGCGTGGGCTGGGTGTAAAGGAACCAGTGCTCTGATGGCCTGTGAGTATGCAGTGCAAAGTGCCAGAAGAGGCCTGTGACCCTCTTGTGAGCGGCTGCCTAGGGGCACTGACGTGCTATAACCTTATGTTTGTGGTAGTGTGACCCTTTGGGCAGAAGCAGTGACGAATTTGGGAACGACTGTGTATTTACTCTGTCCTTGTTATTGCACTCCAGCTAGAACTTCCAAAGGCTATAAATTCCTCATGACATCAGGAAGCTGCACCGGGAATGTGTGTGTGGGGGGGGAAACTGCACCTTTCTGACAAGCTTCAGTGTGTAAGTAAATGATATAACTTCCATATGGAGAAATGTCTGCTGCGTTGGGTGCACCTGAGGGGTCTACTCGGTGTCTCTTTTGTGGATCCTGCAGTGCCTGAGGAAACGCCACGCTCCCCTTGGGGACAGACTGGTCGAAGAACTAAAGTAGGGGAGGGTCTTAGCTGAAGAAGGAAACCCATCGACGCTTGGCATGTTAAGAAAACTTGAGGGACATTAATAGGTTAACTCTTACTTTATGTTAATGAAATTTGAAGGCGTATGTTACTTGTGATACTTTTTTGGTAAGGGTTACCCTCATAACTTCAAATGTGTTCTTTTTGTGCTTGCCTGTAAGTAGCCTAGGAAGAACTAACACTTTAGCTTACTGCCTGGTTAATCAAGATCTGATTCTGCTTAGTGTAATTTCATGTGACACTTGGTGTGAATGTGACAGTATATTTCTATGTTAGATATTTGTCTATCCTGCTTTTTTTCTGGTGGAAAGACAAGAAACTCTCTAGAACATACATATAAATCAGCTAATAATGTGTTAATTTTATACGAGTAATGTAATTAACTTGCTGTGTCCCTAAGAGGATGCTTTTCTATTAATTAAAATAATCTGGTTGTTTCTAGAAGAGATGGATGGTGGCCTGTCTTGTACTGTGGAAACAAGCTGTGGTCTGGACAAAAGTCATTGCTTTAATCCTGTATTAAAAGCACTTCTAACTGTAGATAATGTTGTCTTCTAAACCTCTGCTGTTTTGTTGTTGCAGTTAGTATGCTGGTGAATCAGAAGATATCCGTAGAGACTTTCAAGTTCCGTAATGAGAATAACTTTATCGTAAATAGGGTTGTTGGAATTACTGTTATTGCAGCAAGACCTTATTTTAAAGGAAACAAACCAGTTAAGAAAAATCACTTAAATTGCTTTTCACTATAAAATAGAATTTTGTGGTGCTAAATATGCAGCAAATACTGTTGTATTCTGTACAAACAAGTAACCGTCTGTGTAATCAAGAGGACATTTGACCCGAGGGAAACAAGGGGAGGTTAATACCCAAGATGCTCATATGCTTTCATATTTTTCTTTTTTTTTTTATTAGTTATAAGCAAAGCTAGCATTGAATCATCTTTAATATGAAGTAAACATGTTTATTCCCCGGTTTGGGGACATCTCTGAAAAGTATTAATATCAATAGTTTCAAGGTGGTACCTCTAATGAGACATTTAAAATTGTTGATGAGATTGTAATTGGTAGGCATTCTGGAACACTGTCAAAATGTTCCAGGAGGACTGTAATTTGTAAGAGGTGATGTTTTTGTCTGGGTAAATCTGTAGTAAATGCATGGTGAACTTGTTAAGTAATTAGGATTTTTCTTGGTAGCTTTAGAAGTCTATGGAAGCAGTAAGCATCAAGCATCTTTATTTGAAATTGCCTAGTAAAGTTCAGGAAAACACAATGTGCTCTTCCTCTTAGCTATTTTACCCTTTTTTCCTTTACTGGGAAGTGGTCTCTGCTGCATCTACTTCTTTCCTATGCTGATTCAAGACTGACTCTCAATTTCTAATTGCAGCTTGACTTACACTATGACTTTCTGTTTGGTCTATCTGGATATGAGATTTTTCTAAAAATAAAAAAAAAAGTGAATTTTTTGGTCTTCAACACAGTAGATTGCATGACAAAAAGTCAGGTATGCTGTGGTGTGAGGACAGAGAGGCTGGAACTGAATTTTTGCAGCTTCCTGCTGAAAACTACCCATTATATTGCTTAACATTAACTTGATTGTGGAATTAGAGACCTCATCAGAGCGTGGAAACTGTTGTGTGCTGTCACAAGGTCTTTGCTGGAGAAGGGATTGGAAATTTAGTAAGTGCATTTAAATATCAACTGCAAATATTTTTTTTTAGCATAATTTTTTCTAAAAAACCATCACTAAACAGTGACAAACGTCTTATGCCCAGGCCTGACAGAATTGGATGCTAATGCCTGTAATGATGAGAACATATTATTAGTCATTCTGATACACTTTGCAAATTTTAGCTAATGACAAAATGATGGAAAGCGCTGATACTCCTCTTGCTTGCACTTTCATAGGTGAGTGTTTCTCTTCGTGGTAGAGAAGAGCATAGTTGATGTTATACTTAGAGATCTCACATTCTGTTCAGCTGTGCTGTTGGATAAAACTGCAAGTTCATAATTATTTTTAAAATAGAAATTATTGATGTCCTGTTTTTTAAACTGCTTCCAGTTGTGCCAAACACCAAGCAACAGTAATACAACCTGTCCATGAAGTATGCAAATGCTTTAGCAGCAGCACTGCCTTATGCTGGTCACGCAGTCCTTTTTTACAGCAGATTGCAGTGTAGCTGTGACTTGAGCAACTCTTATTTTCCTGGTTGGACTAATCTGTGTGTGCTTTTATTTATTTATTTTTTTTTTAAAACCCATAATACACATTGTTGTGTGACTGAGATGAGGATGTCTGGGGAAGTATGGCAACTCAAGCTGCATTTAAATGGCATCTTTAGAAAGCATCCTTGTATAAGCTGTGAAATTCTTCATGGTAAGACACCAGTTGTCCTGAAAAAGATTATACTAGAAGAGTTGAAGAGCCTACAGCCATGGCATCAAGCATAACACCGTCAAAGTACAGCTGATACACTTTCACTAGATGAAAGTGACAGTATTTTTTTCTCTTTTGAGCATTGGAATTGGGAGAAAATCAATGACTGAATCTTGATTATGACAGCCAGGTATTTTGGAAAGATAATTTTCAAGTCAGGATAACTCAAATTGATTCATGGCTTTTAAAAAAACAGACAAAAGACTTTTTTTTTGTTAATGCAGTTTGTAGCATTCTTTTGACTTCCCTTGCTTGTTTATTCCAAGGTTAAGGCTTTCCTGTCAAGAAATATGCATGTTTCCACATTGCTTGAAGGATAGAGCTTTTCTTTCTTCTTTCTCCTACCATACGTTTTGACTGGTGGCTTAAAACCTTTGAAGTGGTCTTGATTTAGAGTCCACTTCAGCATTAGATATTTGTGTTTACCACCTTCTTAATGCTTTTTGTTTTACCTGCCTGTTCTTGAGTACTGGTTGGTTGCAGTTTTTTGTGGTCTCTAACATTGATCAGCTAGGCCAACAGCTCAGTTCATTTGCAGCTAGCAGCACTCGTGCTAAAAAGTACATATTTGATTGGGGGAGGGATAATTTTTATATTTTTAGGCTCTGAGGAGACCTTGTCTTGACATCTAAGGATGCAAATACTTACGCTTACTTAATGAAGAAGTATAGCAGGGCAAAAATAGAAGTTGTAGCATTCAAATAATGAAAGAAACAGCAATGGAAGATATTTCTACTCTCCATAAAATAACTGCTTTTGCCAGATGGGTCAATCAAAGGTTACAGTGGCAATATATCTAATGTGGAAGCAAGAAGAGGGTAAAGTTCACCTTATACCGTTCTTTTCCATCCAAGGCCACTTGTATGGAACAAGTGATTTAAGGAATTGGTTTTCTTTCTCATTCAGTTCCTGCTGTTTTTCCAGCTGATGGAAAATAATTTTAAGTCAGCAAACTGAAAACTTTCAACAGTGGATTAGACACCTTGCTACATTGGCTGTTGTCAATTCCAATTCTATGATGCTTTTTTTTTTTCAGTTTTGACTGTCCCACTGTAATGCAATACATGAGGTAGCCTAGATGAAAACTATCAGGCTTTGTCTCATCATCTGCATCAGGAACAGTGAAATATGGGAATGAAGGTGAGAAGATTAGATGAGACTGCTTAACAGATCTACCCTTGTGAGAGGGGAAGAATTTGTGTTCTCCAGCTCCAAATGTGTGTACAGCAGAGGTGTGTTGTAATCTGGTGTTTGTCAAGTAGTTCTTTTTTTATTTTGTTAAGCAGCAAATCATTTAGTGATCCTTTGTCTTGACTGAGCTGAAGTTCCTGTGAAGGTTAGCCAGTCTTGGAAAGTTAAACTTCAGAGCTGGCCAGTTCTGAATTAGAATGGGTGAAATGTCACTAGCTGTGAAATATTAACTTTGCCAGAGTTGATAAAACAAAGCTTCTTGATTTGAGTTGCAGGGAGGCTTGTGACTTTCAAGTTGCTCATGCCTTGACTGCATACAAGCGAGTTAAGAGAGTAAAACCTGTCCTGTTTCTGATGCTCTACCTAATACCTTGCTTTCAGTTAGGGTCTGAAAGTACCCTCTGCTTGTGTCTCTAAAAACTCATTGTGTCTTTATCTCTTCTAGAGAATCAAAAAAAATTGACTCAAGAGTGTATTTGGAAGCTGGTAGAAGTTTGCTGGATATTTGTGGCTAATCCAGATGACTGGAAGGAGGAAAGTCTTTACCAGCTTTGTCTTTCAGCACTGGTATCTCATCCATGGTGTGTCTAGTGTCCTGGAAAATACAGACGTACCTGATACTTATTGGTTATGTTTGTCTCAGAAGAATTAGGTCTAAGATGTTAATAAGGGTCTTACCAACTTTATAGCTATAATAAATAGCATACTAAAATTCCTTTTGATTTTAGTGGGGTTTTATGTAATTTCTGTGAATTGATTGAATGGTGACACTGAAGTTTTTGTAAAAACTTTGAGCTTGACGCAAAGTTCTTACAAGGCTGAGAGGCATGTCTGCTGTAGGAAGAATGAATTTAATTGCATAATTTTTCCTGTGGCTAGAGACGACAAGCCTACAGTTTCTTCCCTTATGTAGTGTCTGTTTTGAGAGAATGGTTGTGTATTGTCCCTACGTTCTTAGTCTTCTTAGTAGCTTTCACGTTCTTCTCAAATCACTCTTCCAACAGTATGAAAAGGAAGATGTATCCAGCCGACGTGTGTCTGTTTATATTTGCCTTTCAGCTTAGAATTACTTAGCAATCAGTTTTTTCCAATGAAATGGATCAAGAATAGCACATATGCAGTCTCTGCAGAGATTCTCAATGAGGAGCGAGTATCCTTCGGTGCATTTATACTGGACTGGGAAGTCCCGATTGAGAGTGTGGTTGGTTCATTTTATTGTGTGGGGTTTTTGTTTGGTTTGGTTTTTTTTGTTTTGTTTTTCTGAAGTTCTATGCTGCTGCTTTATTCCTCAGCCTCTCAGAAGTGCTCTTTGTGCAAAAACAACTGCAGGTCAAACTAACAAATGCAGGTCAAACAGCAGGAAGGTGCCAGTGTAAACAGTAAGGGAAGCCAGCCTGGGATTCAGCCAGCTTTAATTGAAACTGTACCCTTGCTTTTATTTGCAAAATGTTGGATATGAATCTAACATGAATAACTGTTGACAGCAGCCATTTGCGTGTCAATTAAAGCAAAGTATGTTTTGATTCTTTACTTGCTGAGTGTGTGACTGAATCTGCTTATTTCCCTTTTCAGACATGAGGGAGAGATATTGTTTAAAACAGCACAAGCTCAGCCAGTTGTGTTCATAACAGCGAGACTGATGTCTGTGTACTGAAATACGACTACCTTATGCCCTGTCTTTAGAAGTTTTTATTGTTAGGTTCAGAAGAGCCTTCACCTCGTTGCTCCACCTGGTGTGTAACTGGTCCAGCCCACAACAACCGACATAGCTGAATGTAATTCCTCGAACTGATGTTCATTCCCAGTCCTGCCCTGGTTTATACAGTGTGGCTGCTACGCTGTTTAAGAATTGGCCAGCTTGCGTACAGCTGAAGATGGAGTAGGAATTGTCCACTTTTTAAATCATGCGGGTTACTTGCACTTAATTGTGGCAGGCACTTTAATTACAAACATCTGTTCTCTGTAAAAAATGGAGGGTGGATCTCTTAAGATTCAATTTTCATAAGTCTTTTGGTCATTTTGGGGTGACCAGCTGTATTGAAAGGCCACTTCTCCAGACTGTAATGGAGAAACCATTGTTCTTGTAGGTTCTGACGTCTAGTTTGTGAGCTAAGTGACACTGAAGTTTGTTTGGATTGCTAACTGTTCGGCAACTCTTTAGTTATTCACATTCCCAGTAAAGCTAGGTTCTACTTACCAACTCCTTTTTTTCTTTTTGTGGTGTAGTTGTTTGGTTTTGTTTGTTTGTTTTTTTATGTTAAAGTGTGACCCACAACCAAGTCATCCGCACTGGTAAAGATCTTGAATGTGGCAAGCTGTGGCTGAGATTGAATAACTAAGTCTGAAGTACCGAGCTTGATCTTTGGCTTCTGACAGTTGAGGTTTTTCATCTCTAGTAGAAAACGTCTAGCAAAACACAGCTCCTCCACGGTTCCAGTCTACTCAACTCTCTGGAAAAACACTGATATTCTATGCAATTATTCTTGAAAACAATTTTTTAAAAAGCATATGGGTTACATTTATAGTTCAAAACAATAAGTTTGAAATAATACCTAAGCACAAAAATACACATGGTTTTTTTTTTTGTTTAGAGAAATGAATTCCATGGTTTAATTTTTGTGTAAAAATTGGTTGTACCTTGTAAAACAGAACTTGTGCATTTCAATTCAGTTCTTGCTGCCTCAAGCCTATTTCCGTCTCTGGGAACGGAAATCTGTTTCCTCTTTTGTAACAGCTATGTCCTCTCCTTCCCGTTTAAACTGAGTGTTTTTCATGTGTTTCTGTTCCTAGGTTGTTAATACCAGGATCTGGAGTCACAGCGGCAAATAAAGTGTGTGGAGGTGATAGAGAAGGAGGACTGGGGATGTCTTCTCCTCCCTCCACCTCCCCACATTGCTTCTATGCCAAGACAGTGTAGAAATGCCTTTTCTCTCATATTTTTGGGGCTTTTTGGACAACAAGCATTAAGATGTAGGTTAATTCTGAGGTTATTTTGTTGCTGGTTTGTAAAGTGGACTGCAGTTTTCTATAAGAAATGATTAGGTCAAGTCTAATTAAGTGGTACCTAAAAAGTTGCATTTTTAAAGCTCTTTATAATGCAAAGTACTCTCAATTCTGAGTAAGTGTTAGGAAGGGAAAAATGCCTGTATGTTTGAAATTAAATCTGAATGCTATTTAGGTCATCAAAATACTAATTCTTTACATCAGTACTTTATGAATTAACTCAAGATGACATGTTAGTTTCTGAGTATTCCTGTAATACTGGGAATTACTTTTGTCTCTTAATATCTGGAAAAATATGCAGTCCTAGGTAATGTTTTCTCATGCCACTGCCCATTTAAGTAACAGTTGAACTCTGTCCTTATGTGACATAATCATCGGATTGTTAGAATGCAGGAAAGGTGTCCATAACAGGTTATATTTTATAGGTAAAGTTTTCAGAATTACTACTTTTTTTAGTTTGCGCAGCTTCTACCTGAAGTTTGTAGATGTGTTTAGATATGTTACCCTTCATGCGGAATGCATTTATTTTTAACTGAGCAGTACTACAAGCTAAACTTGCCCAACTTTAGGTCAGTGAGCTTGCATTGTTGTTCATCTCCATCATTTGTATTTGTGAAACAGTCATGTCTGATATGTGATGCTTCAGTGGAGTGATTGGCACAGGGAGGGGGGCAGGTGTTGGTTACAGCAACAAGATCACATCCATCTAATCTGTGAAGAAGATATATTAGAGGTAGAGTGAGTGTACTTGTGCTGTATTCAGAAACTACTTAAAAAGGAGTCTATACATGCATTATAATTTTGATTCTATGAAGGGAATCCTGACAATAAATTCTATGGCAGAAAAGCACAAAAGACTTTGGCTCAAGTCTTGCCTATGAGTTGGTTTGAACAAATTTTCTGTAGAGTAGTGTTAGAACTGCTGATAATTGCTCCTTGTGTAACAAAAGCCGTCAGTTTCATGAAACTTGGCTGGTGTCAAACCTAGTAATTTGTGCTGAACTGTAATGTTGTGTGCTTTTCAGATTCTTAATTAGGAGACATGAAAGACAGTGACCGTTATTCTCCCTGTTGTGCTCCGGTAGTTAGCACTTTACCTGAAAAGTGTGCATCTGATGAAGCAAAAAAAATAAGACATGATGAAAACTAATGTTTACAAGAAATCAAAGAGGTTTTGCCTGGTACTGGTTTGGTTTTTGTGAGTTTGTGTGAGCTAGAATCAGTAAGTACTTCTGCTGTCTTGCATTTGCTGAATCCAAAAGGCTAAACTTTTAAGTAGCTCTTAAAATAAGTCGTGTTCTACCTTTTGAACTATTTTCATGGGGTCTTTTCTGTTATTTTACATATTTATCAATATTCAAGAAGGCTGAACTCTAGAAAAGTACAAAGTTTAGTTGGATGCTAAAAATTTGTTTTCTACTGTTTGCAGATTAATTTAAGGATCACATTAATAGCAGGAATTCATATTGAATTGCTTGTCAAAATGACCTCTCAGTCTTAGGATTGAGGTTGTGTTATGGCAAGCAACAATCTTCATGTATGATTTCTTTGATATATTTTCACATGTGCCTCTCCTCATTTGACACTGACTTAATGATCCCAGTCACTCTAAGGGAGTGTATTTTTTGTTACTTTGTCATTCCACTAATTATTTATGGCTGAACGTTTCATTAGTATTATGTTTGTTTCAAGTGTATTGATTAAAAAGTGTATCGAATGGAGAGAAGCCTTGGAGAAGTTCTGTTCGAAACAATTTAATTACAGTCTTCTACTGACAGCTGCTTTTCCTCTTGTTTACTCAGCTAATTCTTAAAATAATGACTGTTTTATTGGGTACCTTTTAAGAACTAGATTAGCATAGCATGTAAAAAAAAAAGGGGGGCTTGTCCAAAGTAGTCATCTTTATAGTTTGTTCAACCAAGAGAGGTTTTTAATTTTCTCAAATTTCTCACAGTAGTTGTTTTGGTTTTGGTTTTTTTTTTTTTTTTTTTTTTGCAACCATGCCAACTCTGTTCTAGTTCTTTATTAATGAAATATAATTTTGGTGGGCTTCTGTTTCGGAAATATTCTTGGTGGTGGTTTTTGTTCTTGTGTTTGCTTTTTTTTCTGGAGAGGTTAATCAGTTTACAGTAACTGAGGTCTTTCAGTTACTTGCTGCTTGCTGTGCTGGTAGCTGTGGGCTATTCTAGCAATTCTTTGGCTAAAGCTAGCCATGCTCCCATGTAGCTGCACATCTGGGAATTTTGCTAATTTCTTTGCTGTTTATTTAGGAGACTTTCCAGACTCTGTTAGCAGTTCTCAGTTCAGTCCACTAAGGGGACAGATGGTATCTTGTCCTTTCATATCCTTGAGTAATACTCTTAGAAGCTTGCATATTGCTGTAATGTCTAGTAAGTTTTAAATGCCCAGTGATTTTGAGTTGTCAGTCCTGTGGACCTGGAGTTTAAAATTTTTAGCCACCGTTTTTTTTAATAATTTTTAATGTGGTCCTGGCTAAGGTGAAATTATTATTTACAAAGTTGCATAATAGAAAATATTTTGTTAATATATTTAATTTTTTATGTTAATATTCTGTCCCCTTTGGTAACAAAACCTTGTGGCTGCTTACTTTACACAAACTGTCTGGAAAATAGTTCTGTTGTAGAAACATCGTATAGAAGGCTTTTGTTCTGGAGTCCCAGTCTGTAGTATGGGTATTGTAGATCAGTTCCTTCTCCTTTATCTGCCCATGAGTCACATGGTTTTTTTTTCCGTATTCAATATTAAAAAGGAAACTGAAACTTGGTCCATACCCCCACATGCTGTGGATGTGCTATTGCCCTTTCTGCTGGGTCTGGACAGCTTCTGTCAGAGGGCATAGGGTGCATCTCCTGTGATTTTAGACAGCTGCTTCTGAGCTTGTCAGCTAAGTTTGCTTTGAACTCCCTTAAGTCTTGTGAGATGAATCCCTATATGGAATTATAACTTGCATGTTAACACAGTGCGAAATGTATTGTCTTTCCCACTGGGTTGAGCAATTTGAGACCTCTCAGTGAAGCCTCTTCATGTAGAATCCATCCAGGGACTTCCAAACTACTGACTGTGCTTCCCGCAGGCACAAAGCATGCCGGGCAGCGTGGCTGTTGACACAGCTGGGTGTGGCTGTTGGGTTTGCTCTGAGTCATTTTCACCTACCCTTGATATCTTTTTTTTTTTTTTTTGAGGGAGAGGATGGTATGGGCTGAATTACAGAAGACAAAAGAGGACAAGCATAATTAGATAATTGTAAAGAAATTTGGAAAAAAGCAGGAGGACTAAAAGTATCTCAAAGTGTATGTGCTTGCTAAATATATAACTGATGCCACAGTCCCATTCTTTGCAACATCTAAATACGTGGGCTTTCCAGGGAGAAGAGTAACTGTTAAGTTCATGATTTCTCAGATTTTTCCTTACAACTGTGCTCTCTTCAGCCCCTACAAAATAAAGCTGTAACGAGGCAGGTAAATGTGGTATAGCAACAGTATTTCATTCTGGCTGGTATTATTTCACCATTATCTTATATGGTCTCACTTGTCTGTTGAATCAATGTGCAGCCTTATTTGTGTTTACATGTTATGTTGATATATTTGACATAAGGCTTTTTTTCCCCCCCTTGCCCAAGTAAGTATGAACTCCAAATTACAGCTGGTGATCCTAGATACTATTGTACTTAGTTTTCTGAAGTTATGTTGTTCTTAGTGAGGAGAATCTGGATGGTTAATAGCTTGCGCAGTAATGATATCTGGATTTTAAAAGAATAGTTTACGTTGACCAAATTTACCCTCATCACTTTGAAAAGAGGAAGTGTTTAACACTGAAGTTTGCTAATTGTTTTGTCAAGATAAGACAATAGCTTACAAAGAGTCACAGGTTGTAGTAAAAAAGTTTCTCAAAGTTAAGTGACTTACAATGAATATGGAGGAAAGGAGAGCTCACTTCTGATGCTAGGATTTCTGTAATAAGACAAGCAGTTGTTCCTACTTTCTTCCAGTGTGTTAGAAAAAAAGCACAGTCACTGGTAAATGTCCTGTAGTAGTTTAAGGGTCTCGCTTGCATGTTGTTTTTCATGAAACTTTATAGGTGAATTGTGGTCTGCTGCAAATGGTTTCTGCTAAAGAGTACAGGAACTCTGGTCAGTTTTTCTGCCTCAATAACACTATATCCATTTGTTGCTGTCTGACTTCCTTGCATTTGCAAAACATGAACATCTCTAAGTTGTATAGCTTAGTTCTTTTCAAACCTGCTCACATCTTAAAAATGATGCATAAAAAAGATGTGATGTGGTACAATAGTTAACCAAAAAAAAAGATGATGATGTAATTCAAGAAGTCATTGTGAGACAACTTGATTTTGTCAAATCTTGTTCTGACTTTTTTTTTCCCTCAAATTTGTGGAAAAGTCTGAATCAGTTTTTCTCATGCCATCTAGTGGCAGTTTTATTTATGTTCATGGACTTCAAATTCTTGGATTGATGTGTTCTCTGGAAAAGGCACAACAAAAATCTGCGGATTGCAGCATTAGCCAGCTTGCGTACTGAGAAACATTATTGTTAAACTCCGTCTCCTGGTACCGAGTTAGAAAAAGAAATATATTAACATTTGAGTAGAATATCTGAAAAAAAGCTGTGTTTCCCTTCTTGTAGATTTAACTGCGGTTTGCATTTCCTGAAGATTTGTGCTGGATGCGTGTGGTTGTTACAACAGGGACCTACTGGAGCAGGACCTTTGGGACTTGCTGCAGGATGGACGCGGGTCAGATCAAGGGAATGAATGAAGGACTGTTAAACCTCAGTCTCTGTTAAGTCTCTCCAGACATGCAAATAAAGGAAATTGTATTCCTACGCTAACACTGCTGAAGTGTAGAGGTCACAAATATAGCTGATTTGGTTGCACAGAACTTCAGGCTTCAAGGAACTTGTGTGCAGCCTGTCTTCAGTGCTAAGTAAAACTATTTAGCTTGAATTAAGTAATCTGCTGTAGACTGAAATGAACAAGCACCTCTGGAAATTGATTAAGGCATTTCAGCTTTATCAGCTGGGAGTTGCAATGTTGGGATGAACTGTTGAAGATGGGAACTTTACTAGGCTTTAACCAAATGTGCAAGAATGTGTCTGTCCATGTTTTTGGGCTGCTTCTGTGCCCTGAGGAATGGATAAACTTCATCAATCACATGATTATTTTTTTAAATTGACATAACGTATATTATATGCATACCTATACATGTGTGTATATTATATACAGCTTGAAGTCTTCAAGATGCTCTGTATTTTATGTAATGCTTCACTCTTAATTTTGTTTCTTTTCTTGAATAGGCTTAATTTACAAGTAAATTTTAGCAGACTACCGGAGATGGGGAATCTGTGAGAGTCTGTAGAGCCAGCTACAAACTTGTGTAAGACAGTTAAGGAAATGAGAACAAGATGTCAAATTGAATGCATTCTAGTACCTCTTTTGCATGCAGTGGGAATGGGAAGGTACAGAGAACTTCAGAAAAACTATGTGCTTTTTTTTGTTAGCGTAGAAGTAGTCACGTTCAGCAATGTGGTTTTTAGCTAGGAACCTCTGAGGAACCTCTTGAGAGGCTGTCATCATTTCCTATGCTTTGGTATGGGTGAAAAATAGCAAGGTTGTACTTCATCTTCTAAATATTTAGACATGCATTTGATCAGTGTGAATAGCAGGCAACAAAATTCAGAAGGAGCCAGATGAGGCCCTTATCTAGGCAGAGTGAATTATCTCTGTAGAAAGGGATGTGGGGGTCCTAGTGGACAACAATGTCAATGTGAGTGATCAGTGTGCTCCATCAGCAAAGAAAGACAACAGGATGCTGGGTAGCATCAACAAAGGCATCAACAGCAGACAGAGATAAAGAAGTCGCTATCCCAGCACTAGACACGTTGGGACTGGGTTTGTTCAGCCTTGAGAAAAGAAGGCTTAGGGGTGATCTTAGCACCATGCTCCAGTATTAAAAGGGTGGCTACAAAGAAGACTCGCAAAGGAGACTCGCTTTTTAGAGGGAGTCACATGGAAAAGATGAGGGGTAATGGGTGCAAATTACTCCTGGGGAGATGCCAATCGGATGCAAAAGGAAAATTTTTCACAATGAGAATAATCAGCTATTGGAATAATCCCCCCAGGGAAGTCGTGGATTCCCAACATGAGACCCTTTTAAGATGCAGCTGGACTGGGTGTTGGGCCATCTTGAATAGAGTGTGCTTTTGCCAAGAAAGGTTGGACCAGTTGATCCTTGAGGTCTCTTCTAGCCTGGTATTCTATGATAACTCTTTTCTACTTGCACATAGCTGCTGCTCTCTGGTTTGAAAGATCAGGTAGGAGGTTCATGGCACATATTTTTACATCTTGGTCTAACAATCTTCTGATTGTTACTGTGCTTTGTAAAGTAACCAAGTTAAAAGTACCATGACTTTTGCTTGTCAGGTTTGTTCCCGTAGGAAAAATGGAGGTGTGCTCAAAAAGCTGTCACTGTGTTTTGTTTGTTTATTTATTTTGCTGAATTTCTCCTTTTGTCTCTAGAAGTGGCTCAAGGAGGCAAACAGTCTTCAGAGAAGCACTTTATTAGAAGACTAATCACTTCTGTCAGTCTCTGGGGTGAGACATGGGTGACAGGGTTTCTGTCTAGGATATTTGTTCCTGTTGGTTTTTATTCATCTTTTCAAAACTCAGTTCAGCTCTCTTCAGATCAGGCTTTTTTATTGGCTGCTTCTAATTCAATACTCTATACTTCACGGTAGGTCTTGTTCTGCCTACTATAGTATTGTTGGCTGGTAAATTTAGGTTGAAAGAGAACATTTGGGCAATCTGGTAACATTTCTTTAAATGCATTCATGTTGCTCCTTGGCAGTGGTAACTCCAGGCAATAAAGAACATGCAATTGCAGTAGTTCAAAATGGATATAGTACCATGTTCTACCTGTGAAGGGTGATAAAAGTCCTGTCTTCTTGCAACAGTTTGTTTTATCTTCTGAACAGAAATTTTTCCTCAGTTGAAAATGCAAGTAAAGTAACATTTTTCTGGAAGGTAGATCACAGTCACGTAGCGTATTGCTGAATTTGTCCCGTGGCAGAGAAACAGGATCTATTGATCATTACAGTGTTTGGGTTTTTTATCAGTTGCGTGAAAACATCAGTCTGTCTACTGATAGCTTCGATCTCATGTTGTCGTGCTTAAGGCAGCTACCACTAAAACGCTAACCCTCTGCCTGGCTGCCAGTGAGTCTAACAATGCTCCGAACGTGTGCCTTGTCATAACTGAGTGAACAGCCTTGAAGTAAGCTGCAGTTGGTGTTTTAGCAAGACACTTGGGTTGTTTCTTTTGTTAGTGTTGGTTTTGGTTTGAAAACTTTTTTTTTTTTGGAAGGTTTGATGTAAGCGTGGTGGCGCTTCCGTCACTGGTGGTTTACATACACTGAGAATGCTCTGTGAGATTTGAATGATCTTACTCCTTTGCACACCAAGTCAGTGTAATTCCTGGGATATGTTAAAAACTGGAACAATCTGTTCCATCATGCTTCCAGCTCTTCTGATAGGAAGAGCAGAAAGGACAGTCAGATACAGTTTCTGTTTGAGGAGTGGCTGAGTAAGGTAGCAGTCTTTGGCTTGGAAAAGAGGTTATATATATATAACGAAGGTTTTCAAAATCATAAGTGTCATGGAAAGAGAACATAGGAGTTGATTCTTCACTGTCTTGATTCAAAAGCTAGGAACTGTTAAACAAAGGTAGTAAGAGCTAGGTTCAAAGCGGGTGGCAGGCTTGTGACATTCCTTTCTATGGATATGACTTCATGAATAAAAGGAAGTCTACATGGGATCAAGGGGAGACTGGACCGGTACTTGGAAGAGAGACCTACTGAAAATCACCAGATGGACAGACCACATCAAGGCCTGGAATTCCCTGAGTTACTGCCAAAGGCTGCAATGCGAGGGGTGGAGAGAAGGATGTAGGAAGGAGGGAGTGCTGTTTATATTGTTGTCTCTGCTACTCACTTCTACAGACCAGTTTTGGAAACTGGACACGGAAATAAATGACCCTTGAGCTGAACCATTTTGACCATTTTTATGTTTTTGCATCTCTTTTTTTAATTTGAAATTTGAACTTAGGTGGAAAGAGACATCCTCTGGATGTCTGGACCAAGCTGTTCACGTAACTGCTACTAATATGTGAGCTGGCTATCTATGCATGCTATCTATAATGCATCCTGGACCTAGTATATATACTCTGCCCAACCTGCATATCAGCTGTATGCTTAGAACACTGCATTTATTTTTTTTTTAGTGTGTAGGTGTATTGGCCAGCTAGTGCATCCAGGATACATCAGATGTGGTGCACAAACTCCTGAGACAGAAGTCTGTATTGCCTTCTCTGATTTATATGGTGGATGTTTTGGGAGTCAGAAAGGGAAGAGGTCTTTGGTTTAACCTAACTGCAGTCCGATGTAGGAGGCCCATAGAAAATGTGTCCGTTTGGGTAATGATTTTCACTGAAAACATAACAACAAATCAGTAGACTGAATATTCTGATTATTACTGTATGTTGAAAAATTAAGTGCTATCTGGTAATGGTAACTTTCTGCTGTTTTATAGGAAGAGTTCCAAAGCACATGCATATTTGACTGAAGCAGTTTTTTTTTTTTATTTTTGCAGGAAAACTTTGAAGATGCCTTTGAAAGCATCCCTGTGTAAGTAGAAAGTTTTAAGTATGTGTGTCTTTGTTAGAAGTATTTTTACAGCAATGAAATACTGTGTGAACACCATTCCAGGGAAGCGTCATTTTATAACCACTGACTACATTCATATTTTCCAGTACAGTTAAGGTCCCCAAGAGTTGGGAAATGGAATTGTAATTAGGTTGATATATGTGATGAAGTATTTGTCAACAAATCTGAAAATTGTAAAGAATTAAAAATAGCAAATTTAGTAACTTGTAGTTATACACTGATGGCTTTAGACATTTCTGCATGGTGAAGAAACGGTAGCTCAGCATTAATGGAAAAACTTCGGATCACACTTTATGCAAGACCATGTAAGCAAGGTTTTAAAATGGAAATTCCTGTACCTCATAATGTACTGCTGCACAGATGATTTTCCCTAGAGAAGTGAGGTACAGTCACCTTTCTGGCATTAGATTTCATGCTGAAGTAACATCTTACTTAAACTGTGATGGAAACAGATGATGCTACTCATAAGTGCTTTTAGCTTTTCTGTAGGATTTTACTGCATTTTTGTGCCATGAAACACGTGAGAAAGCAATCTGAGGATATCACTAGTATTCTCTAAAACTCTTCTAGACCCAGGAGCAGTAGCTTTGGACTGAACTTAATTGCCAAAATTTCCATGGCCTTGGCAAATTATACTTTACAGATTTGCCAGACCCTCTATTTGTGTCTTGCCTGGAATAGTAAGGTCTGCTCTCTATGTAAAACTGTAGTTGAAAAATTAAAAATACAGCTTCCTGGGACTCCAATGGAAGAAAATAAGAGTCTGATATATTTGTGTTGAGAACTTCTCATATTAAGGATTAGTTTTTCTTGCTTTGACTCCCGAACAGTTGCTGTATGATCAGATAACTTCTCTCTTTGGCCCTCCTTTCCCTCAAGAGAGGGAAAGAAGTGATTCTGTACTATTTACCTTATGAGAATATTTATCCAACACTCATTCCTTCTATGGAAAGGTTTTTTTGTTGTTTGTACTGATACCTGAGTTGGGCATGGGTGTTTATTATTGTCATGCAGAACTTCGATTTGGACTTTCTGAGTTTCTCTCCTGTGCTTACAGCTGTCATACAGAGATGCTTTTTATAGCGCTGTAGAAGTTAGACTGATGTTAGTTTACTATGCTGGTATTGCTTCTCTCTGTAATAACCGTTATGTTGAGGACTAAATGTGTGGTGATGGAGAGAATATTAGTGGGGCAGAAATTGTGCTGTTACTTAATGTCTGTAGTTGAACAGTTGTCGCTGAGGTTGCTATCCTTGACCACTGGCCAAAATTACTGTGTCTGTGCTGTTATATTGTTGAGTGATTCTGGTATATTTGTATTCTAAAACTAACTTTACATTTGTTCAGGTTTCACAGCGTTTAGTTCAGCCTTTTTCAGTAATGTAGGAGCACCCACAGTTCTTGTTCGGGTGGTCCTGCACAAACCTAAGAGAAAGCACAGTGTGAGTAACTGCATTCCCTGAGCTCTTACTCATTTTTTTCTAAAATATAATGCGGTTATAATGAATCTGATTATTTCAGTTTTTCATGTAGAAAATAAATGCAAAAATTCATTTTACTGTCTCAAGTTCTTATTTCAGTTTCTGAAAAAGCTACATCAAAAAAAACCCAACTTGCATTACATAAGATCCATGAGAAAGGTGTTTAAAAAGTCTCTGAAAATACCCTGTAGGATTTGAGCTGATGACTGCATATGTTAAAATAGGCTGCACTAAATGTAGTGAAACTCGCACAGATAGAAAAGGCAGTATCTGTCACCCATTAGAGGCCTAGCACATTGACTCGCCGTAAGATGTGCAGCGTGCATTAAATGGTCTTCATGGATAAATGCTCTCCTGTTTATTTGGTTAGTCGAGTAATGTGAATATAAGACAGCAGATTTAACCCTGAAATAATTTAGGGATCAACCTGTGTCTTCAGTGGCAGGCCACCAAACAGTATCTCACTTTTTGTAATTGTTAGGAAGGTGTGATATCTACTAAAATGCAGCTTACTTTAATGTTATGTTGAATGTTCAGACTCATAAATGATTCCACACATCCTTCTCAGGCATGCTTGGTGGTAACTCCCCCAAACAGCTGGCCATTTAAGTAATACTTATTGAAAAAGTGAGATGCTTTAGTATTAGTTGATGCAAATGAAGAAAGCATTAAGCCTCTCAAACCCAGCAGGATGCATAAAGGAAAGGACAAATATGTGAGTTTCTCAGCATCAGACTCTGAATGCTTTCATGTTTTGAGTATACGTCTGAGTATATTTTTTAGACAGACTTAAAGTATGAATAAAGGCACTAGTAGTATTCAAGGGAAAATATTTGTAGTTTTCTGTGCTTTTCTCTGAATTCTCCAGCTTTATTCCAACTCTTACAATATATGACTTTAGAAATTGCTATGAAATTCTCTATTAAATGGTTTTGACCTATATCTTGTCCAATTTGAATAACCTGATTGCAGTAAACTGACAGAATATTAGTAGTACAAGTCTGAACAGCACCATTCTTCCAAACTATTATGAGTTTCTCACTTCAGCGTCTTAGAAATTTTTATTTCACTGTTGTAGTATGAATGCAAAATGGGATTTGGAGTCTTATCTGTATCATAGGGCTATAAAAACTTGTGATGGGGGGTGTGTGTGTGTGTCTTTGTTACTTTCACACAGTGTTACTGAGCTTGAGTAGCTTTCATCAGGTATTTTTCAGCTGGGAAGTTGTTGCAGGCTTTGGCTAGCCAACTTCAGAAGAGGCCTGTAGATTCTTAACCACCCTGGAGAGCAGAGGAAAAAGGAAATTTCTTAGTGAGATAGCTTTGCAGGATTCTCAAAAGCATTAATGGCCGACACTGTCATCGTCTTGTTATAATTAAATACTTTGATTATCAGTGGCTACAGCAAGTTTTGAATATTTCTGTTGATGTTTTCTTCTGGATTCCCTGTGTACACTTTAGCTGTTGGCAAAATGTGCCGTGAGCACTGAGCTTCATTTCACAGAGATTATTGTCTTACAAGCTCCTACCTTCCCCCACCAGATGACTCAAGCTTTCCCTGCACATGTCCTCATGACCTACTTACTTCTCCTTTCCCCTGGCTGCACCTGTGTCCTCATTACTCCTGGGCGGTCAACAGGTAGCTTGATTTTTTTCAGCAGGCCAACAAAACAGAACATTTAAGTATTGTGCTGTAGACTTTCCCTCAGTAGGTGCCTGTTCAGGTATTTCTCCAGTATCCAGGTGTTGATTTTTAAATATCTCCTGAGTCCATTGCTTCTCTGTCAAATTTATCTGATTGAAACTGGCCAATAGGTTAAAATATTAAGAGCACGGGGACACGTGTGTGGACAGTTGGCATAATTGTCTTCAAAAATTAAGTTCATAGAGAGACGTTTCAGTTTGTCAGTATTTGAGCAATAAGAGTAGGATATTCTCAGATAGAATACTTGCTGCTGATGACTTGCTCTGTGTTCAGACACAAATACCCTGAAGTTAGGGGAATTACGTAGAAATGTGTGTATTCTTTTGTATCTAGGCAGGATTTTGCACTTGATTAGACTCTCTCCTTTACTCAAATTCTTCACAAGGTACAGGTATTTAAAAAAAGTTCCTCAGGAACTGAAAAAAAACGTGGGATTTCTTGTGGAAGTCTTCAGTCTTATCTTCCTTTAAGTCTTTGGTTGTACTTTTCAAATTACATTGGTAGTTTGCCTGAGGGGAAACCTTTCCCCAGTCTAGTGCCCCACTGGTTATTCTTGACCTTTCCCTGTCTAAAATGAATGGTAGGGTTTTTTTCTATTAATAATACAATAGTAGAAATTTGGAAACATTACTACATTGAAACAGTGAATTAACAGATACTCAACCTTTTGAGAAGCTGTATCTATTTTTTTGATTTTGCTGTTGATAACGGTTGTCTTAAGATTTTCCTATGTATCGGTGTTTCAATCTCTTTTATTTTGGATAAGAAAGTGACATTGTTAAAGCTCCATGATAATATGTCTGGCATTCGTTTGAGTGACTTATTGTAGCTTGGTTATACCCAATTGAATTTAACTAAAATAGACTTTTTTTTATAGAGACTTTGTCTACAGAGACTATCGATGTTTACTTAGGAGATCAGGACTGGTTCAAATTCTGTCAGATCAACTTGTTGGTTCAAGAATTTGGAAAGAATATGTTGGAACCATGTCTTCATAGTATTTCATATACCACTCTGTAATTCTTCATGTGAAATATAGAATAACACTGCTGTGTGTTTTGCTTCAGTAAGTGCTAGCAAATGGTTTTGCTAATCTAACTTGGCTTTAACTGGTCTAATTCCCTAAATATTATTGCTTAACTCTAGATACCAGGTTGTGTAGGATAGATGTTAAAAGGGCAATGAGTTATCTTAATAGGGTAAAATCCTTCCCTAAATCTCTAGTGCTGGCTGTCGTATCTGAGGACAGGTCCAGCAGGAAATCGGTCTGTGCTCCAACGTTCTAAATGGATTAGATTCTTTATCTAGACTCTTTTGTGGTTTTCTACTCACGGTAGCTACTGTGGGTATACACAGCCACTCCTAAACAGGTTTTATAATGAGCCCAAAATACATACTTTGTAGAAATGTGGAAGGACCATTGAATGGAGTTCCACCTGTAAATGCCGTTCTATACCCGTTCTTTGGCTTCAGCACCAGTGAGTATTACAGTAGGTTAGTCCGCCGTTTTGCTCAAAGCAAGCAGTAGCAATTCACCTGATGTCTTCTCTGCCAAAGAAACTTACTAAGTTTTCAAAGTGCTGGCTTGGCACTAACTTTTGATATAGCATCTTCAGCCTTACAAAGAGGATAGGTGGGATGTATTGAAAGTAAATGTGCTGTTACAGGGTTGTGTTAATGCAGAACTGGTCTCAAATCTTCATATTTTGTTGTAAAAGCAACCAAGTAACTAAGACAAATGTTTTTTTTTCTGTTTTGGAAATTCAAACCTCTGCCAAGAAGTTTTATGATGGTAAGCTACTTTTTAACAAATATTTCCCTACATTTCCACTGGAGAGTCTGCTTACTTTTAAGTTTTGAGGTTACCTCATGGAACAGATTTGCTAAAACTGTTATATGCTAAGCATCTACAGGTTCGAAAACGTACATGGATGGAACAGATTTACGTGTGTTTTCTTCTTTTGTTTAATTCTTGCTAAAAATGCTTTGTCAGTACCTGAATTATGTTGTGGAAAAAACTATGAAAATTTAATTTCAGTCTTACTGAACAAGATAATTCTCAACTTCTGTGACTTCCCCTCCCCCAATATATATCTGCTACCTTATTTTTTCCCCAAATTATTCCAAAATTCTTTTTGTGGAATATAGAGATCCATGTTTTCTGTTGCCAGAGTATAACTTTTGTAAAATTACCTCTTTTGTGGTTTTACAGGAAAAAGAGGTTTGAGTTCTTAACAATTTTTAACCATCATCATATTATGCCTAGCACATACTGACCTTGTCATTAGCATTTTGATTTTTGTATGTATTTTATCCTCTGAAATTGTCAATTTCTTCGGAGCTTGTATGAAATCTTAATTGTATTTGGGTTTCCTTCCATCTCATTTTACATACTGTTCCTTAAAATGTCATCTGTGTGGGACAGGAATAAGGTACCATCGACTTGTTCTGCTTTTCCATCTTTAGGGGGTTGGCATGCAGTCTTTTTTTTTTGGGGGGGGGGGGGGGGGAGTAAAGGCAAGATGGTGTTTTCAATTGCCACCCCATTGTCAAAGTCTTATGCAAATTAATAGCAACATTTAGAGTAACTATGTTATGGTAGCTGCCTGGGTATGTTTATAGAAGATGATCTCTAGTCCTCATTAGGAGGAAACACAGTAGCTTGACTACAGAAACACTGCTTGACTGCTGCAAATAGTTCATGTGCAGAGGAAGACTTCATGTTGTGCTATTTGTATAGAAATTTCTGGCACCAGACCCTGAGTTGTGGCATCAGTGGAAAGATGGTGAGATCTCATTTAAAAATGAAATTGTGAAAAGGTGGAAGGTGGAATTCTGTAGAAAAGCAAGATTTATGATTTTTTTGATGACTACTGGAATTACTAGGATTTTTTTATCTTTATCAATTTCAGCAGAAAGAGGCATATTTCATTGCTATATTATCATTCCTGTTTTGCATTTCCTTTTCCAAACCAAAGCTGGATACTGTTAATCCTTGATCCTGCCAAAGCAGCTCTGTGTGGTATTACTGGGGTGATAGATTAAGGCCCAGAAGTGTTTAAGGAAGTTAGAGCAGGTTATCCTTGTAATCTCAGAAGTGTAGTTAAGATTTCAGTTACACCTGCACATGTGTGTGTTTTGTCAGCGAAGGAAGTTGAACAGCTGAGGAAATGGCCCGAAATTCAACTTAAAATTCAGGGAGCCAAAAACTTTTGAGAACAGTGCTTGTCTCAATAAGTTTGAACACAAGGTCTGACATTTGTCTTAAAGTGGTGAGAAATAGCTCTGACAACTTAAATGATCAAAGTTTTCTTATGTGTGATCCTCAAGGTCAGGGGGAAAAAAAAGTCCAATAAAGGTGATTTTTGTATCTAGTACGTAATATTTTCAAAGCTACCTGACTATGACAGAGTAGCTACTGTATATTGTCAGTCTCAAGATTTGGAGCAGCAGCATTAAGACACCAGCTTAATCTCATTAATCCTTTTCTACCCCAAAACAGTTCTTGGATTATAAATTGTTTAAGTTTGAGGGGGTTTGAGTGGGCAATAATTATGTCATTCCTCACTCTTCCATATTTATTGCAACTACACCTTTTGCCTCTGGTGTAAGATTTCTCTGTGTGTTTGTATTTGAGTAGAAGTCTTCGGGACACACTGTGCAAATTTTTATATTGGTATTTTCTGTTGACTTTGAAATGCACCATTCCACCTGTGTCCATAGCTTCTTAGAAAGCAAGGGGGCCCGGAGGTGGAAAACCTGAGAGGGGGGACTAAAAAAAAAAAGCCAACCACCCCCCTAACAGAAGATCTCAGGGGCATTCTACACAGAACTGCCCGAAACTCTGCGTCTCTTCCACACCATGCTACTCTCTCGCAAGCCTTCTCTGAAAGGCTGGCACACAGAAGGATACCACAGCCTGTTTTTCTGTCATCCAGTGTTTGCCAAAATAAGCTTGTCCTAGCTGAGCCTAAATATTTGTGTTGCTGCTTGTGGCTTGCTCTTCCATGAAAAATGGATTAACACCATGACAGTAAACTTGCGTAGTATTTTTTTGGGTGGGCGCTTCTGAAGTTTCCTGAGATTTATTAATTGTCATGTTGGAATATTGATGTTGTGCTGGAAGGCACGACCTACTGATCACACATCTGTGTTTTCTTTCTTTAAATTCCTTTCAGGAAATTAATCTTTCTCCTGTGCTTTAATAATTTGTAGGCTATAATTTGCTCAGATACTGAGAAGGAGGATTGTTTTTAGGGGAATGGGATTGGAAACCAAGATTTGCCACATTCTTAATTTTAAACTATTAAACACAAAAAATATTCTCTGGTCTGTGGTCTTTAACAATGTAGTGTTTGGGTTGTTTTTTGGTTTGTTGCATTTTTGGGAAACAACCTGAGCGGAAAGTGGCTTTGAGTGTGTTCTAGTGGGTTTTTCTTTAAGACAGTCCAGGGAAAATCTTTTGAGTGTGTGTTGATACTTGCAAACAGAAAGCCTACTTCTGTCAGTTTTGCGGAAACGTACTGCTGACTCTTTCTGAGCTTTTACTGGGAAGTACTTTCTGAGGCCTCAGGTGTGGACTGTCTTCAGCTTAGCTTAGTTAAAGACAGCACATGGTATGTTTTGTGTGTGAACTGAGCTGATTTTTATGTTACTGCTCAACCTTGATTCAAAACTGATTTACCTTGCATGTGCAATCAGGATGAGAGAAATCCTGGCACTTTTGACTCTCTCTGCCCCAAATAATGGTAATATAATAAGTGGCAATATACATAAGCATTGCTTCTAAGTCACATGGTGAAGAACTCGGATATCTCTGAATTCCTTGGTTTTTAACACTGTCAGGCAAAATTTCAGGATAAAGGTAGGAACATCCTGATTTTTAAAGGTGCTGTTGTCCATAAGTTACAGCTGTCCATCTCATCTGTCCTGTAAAGCCTGTCTTACCTGATCCATAGCCTTTGGTTTCCTCAGGTATTTTAAGAAATACTGTGCAACTCTTTCCTACTGTGTTGCATTCTTACTTGTATTTTCGGAAGTAAATTTTTTAAGTAGATTGATTGGAAGTATTACTGCGTAGATTACTTAGCCCCTGTCTGAAATGGGTAAGAGAAAATCAATAGTTTCCTACATTGTGTTTTAGAGGCTTTCTTTGGGCATTTTTTGTGAATAAATCTCAGTTCATGACAGCAAACATAGCTAGGAATAGGTGCTATTAGCCCAGAGGGTACAGCTTTAAAGAACACTTTTCAAAGGTAATGATGGGGGACATAGTTTAATTTTCTGCTGCTTAGCTCCCACGTGCTGAGTTTTCCCGTATCTCATCTGGAGAGATTAGACCAAGGGGATGAAACTATCTCTGTTGCAGTTGTTTTGCTTCTGACTCCTACTTTCTCCTGTTGCTGCTGGTATTCATGAAGATAACTGTTTATTAGCTGCCTCTCTGTGCTCTTGATTTGTTTTGGTTATGAGCCAAAAATTTGGATTTCTGGGGGAAGAATTTCAAGGGGTTAATAAATAAAATAATATTTACGTTTATTTGTTTGACTACTGCTAAATAATGAAAATCAAGCATAAGCTAGTTAGCTTTCTTCAGTGCTGCTTGCTACCAACTCTTATGTGTTTGATCTATTTTTACTGCAGCTGCATCAGTACACATTTCCTTTTCTGCCTGACTTTAATTATAGCACCTTTTCTTTTTTTTTTTTAATTTATTTTTTACTCAGGAAGTAACTCCCTGAGGTGCTTCCCTTTTTGCCTTTAAATATAAATCACTTTACGTTCTTCATGTCTCCATTTTCTCCTTGCAGTTAGGAGTGATGGATTAGAATTAGGCTGCAGCATAGATTGGGAAAATCTCCCAGCATCCTCTTCCCGCAGAGGCATCAGCTTCCAGCATTGACTGTAGCTGCTGCCACTCTAACTGACATTCCTTTTGAATTCGGCTATGGAGAGTGCCGGTGATGCCAGCTGCTGGCTTGTGAACTTTTACCCTTCTATTCTTTTTGCTTGATAACTCGTTAATGAAACCGCATGGATGTTGAGAAATAAAACAGAATCAGTTTCCTCTTTATGCTTTTCTTCTGTGGGATTTTTTTTTTTTGTTGTGTGTGTCCGTGCGGTGGAAAAAGAACAGAGTAAAAGCAGCAGCACTTATTTTTGCATAAGGATTGCATTTACATACCTGAGGTTAACTGAATTAATCCTGTAAGTATATTATTGCTGCCTACTAGTCCTTGAAATCTTGAATGTGGTGGTCAGATTTATGGGGTTTTGTCTGTGAAAATGTACTTTGGCAGGTGTATTGAACACTTAGATCTAAAAAAATTTTTGTAGTTTATTTCCTTGAAGAGGAGGGAACGATGATATATTCACAATGGGTTTATGAAATAATTGTTTCCCTCTGCACTTTGCAGTGATGAACAATGCTTTTACAGAGCAGGAGCTTCTCTGCTGATGTCACTGCTTAATCAGCTCGGATGCAGTAGGCTGTAGAACACCGCAAGGTGTGTATTTTGGGATGCCATTCTTTTAAATGTGGTAGTTTAAGGACAGTATCAGACTTGTAGTTATTTTCTTCATCTGTAGAGTATGCCTTCTGCTTTTGGTAGCTGTGCTGATTTAACCATCTGAAGTTATATAATTTTTGACTTAAATATAAATGATTTATTTCATGGAATGCAGTTCTGTGCTTTCTAAGTAACTAAATGTTAAGTATAATACAGTGTGCTTTTAGAGATTTTAGTATTTTAAGGTCTCCGGCACCAGCAATAAGTTCACTGTGAAACAAATTCCAGTAAATTGAAGTTTAGGGAGAGTATTTTACTTAAGATCGCACTGTCCTAATTGTTTGGATCTGAGCCAACATTTGCGTGACGCAGTGTTAGTCCCATAAACATCTGGTCTGATCTGGTGTCCTACTTGCTGCATGATTTATTTCTTTTTTTTTTCCTGTTGTAAGATAAGTAGTGTTTATTCGGTTGGTGTAAAACTGTCAGTAATCTGTCTTTATTACTTATATATGCTACCTCTTTCAGGAGGATATTTCTCAACCTATTTTCTCGTCAGTATGTCTTATCTAGACCTACTTTCTAAGGGAAATAAGGGAACAGATTTTTTTTTTGTGAACCCCTATTTGTTTATATCTACATATCGCATATTAAGTTTTGGCAGTGTCATGCTCTGGCATACTCAGGTGCTAATTTTTCTACACAATATTGCTTGTATTGACCTCAGCCAGATTATTTGATAGAAACTGTTAGTCTTATAAGGGCTATTCAAACATAGCGAATTCTCAGTTTACTTGCAAAGATCTTGTGTTAAAACATACAGCTAAAAATACTGTCGGATCACTGAGTTCTATTAATAAATCTGATAACAACCTTTTATATTGCTGTGCATTTCCATTAATGTCCAGCAGAAAAGTGTAAGGCAGATTTTTCTCCTACCTGCAAATTGACATTGATGCTGCTTTGTTTATTCTTTCCCCTCTGTCAAACTGTGGTCTCTTCTATATACCTGCGATGTGATTGTTTTGCTGACTGTTTTTAGGATTTCATATATGGTGCAGTGCTGTATCAAATACATGCTGGGGTAGCTCGGTACACTTGAATAGGATTATCTCACAATCATTTCAGTGATCAGATAAACTGTATATGTATATTCAGGTGGGTAGATAAGTAACCCAGGTAGTTGTCGTGTGTCCTGCTCCCACAATGTGGCTGATTCATTATGGAAAATTTGTGTCTTATTGTACATGTGCAGTGCAATTTGCTGTTGAACTTAAAGAACTGTCAGATGAAGCAGCTGATGTTTCGTTTTCCCCTTAGGCTGTAAAAACACCCGGCTTGCAATAAATTGATTGTTGACTCACTGATTCTGATTTATGGTTGATCAAAAGCTGAAACGTTTGTGAATCCTCATGGGTTTTTTTCTTTTTTTTTAAAAAAAAGTGTCTAGAAATGTATCCTGTCTTTTTGTGGTTTTTTTTTAGAGGGGCAAACTGTGATGTTGGCAATGGCAAGTGCTTGTCAGCCAGGACGATGAGTTTAGTCTTGGCAGAGTTTCCTGTGGCACCTGGGACTCAAGCAGATGATCAGCTTTACCTTGGTTTTCTTCCTTTGTGCTCATTCAGTTGCTGCTTTGTTGCATCTATAGAGTAGTAATAATATGTGAGATACAGCAATCAATTTCTTGTGGTGTTCAGATATTGCATTGATAATAAATACATGGGTAAGCAAATTCCATGTTTTCAGGAAAGATGACCATCAGGAAACTTCCTTTATCTCATTACCCCTCCTTGCCCCCTTAGTCGTGGATATAAAGTAAATGTGTGTAAGTGAAATGTTTTGATCACTTTCTTGTATTTGGTTACCAGATTCTTATGAAGCAGCACTGCAGGTGCTGGGCTGCTTTCTCACTAGAAAAAAGTGTGTGCCCCCAAAATTTGACATTGCAAATAAGACTCATATGCAGAATGTAAAGCAAAGAAATGTTATTGGTATCCTGGGAGGTGGTGATCCAACGCTTAAAGTTTAAATTGAGATGAGACTTTTAAGAAAGTTTTAGTTTGTATATAAAATTTTTGGTGTGTTTGAGGGCTTTTTTTAATGCTTTTAATTCATAAGACAGTTATCACAAATATTTCTACTGCTGTGACCAGTAATAATTCCTGAAACAAAACCGCTGATTCTGTAGCTAAATATGTATCTGTGAAGTTTAGAAAAGCTAAAATTAGAACTTGCTTTTCTAAAACGGAAGAGCAGGAAACACCCCTCGTGAAATACCAGCAGCCCCACCCCTTCCCAGCTTCTGATCTGTGAGGAGCAGCTCTATCTGCCCTCCCTCCTGCCTCTCTCTAGATTACATGTGCCTGGTAAGGTTGAGGTAAATTGCTCAATTAAATTGCTCTCAGTGAAATTCCAATAGTCTGTGAAAGGCTGTCAGTTTTAACTTTTTTTTAGCAATGATAAGGTATGAATAAAAAAGGTAAAGTCATTCTCAGCTTATTTTCATGTATATCATTTTAATAATTGTTGATTTTTTTCAAGAGGGGCATCTGCCTCTTTTTTGTCTTGCTCAGCTCTTCCCTTCTTACTGTCTCTGTTTTACTGAGAGCTCCAACTCCTTTTCTACAGGTTTCCTTTTGAAAACAGAGTATTTGATGTTTTCTCTTTATTTTACTGCGTATACAGATATGCATATCGGGTAGCTACTGTTGCGTCTTTCCTCTCTGCATCAACATTTCCACCACAGCTGTAAGATGAGGGAGAAAAAAGAATTTAAAAAACAAAACAAAACCAAATCCCCCACCAATAAACAAAAGACCACCAACCAACCAACCAAAACTCCCAATGCTATTAAAAAAAAAAGGAAAATCCCTAATGATGAGATTGCTTGATCCATGCAGGGACTCACTGATATAGATTTACAAATAACTGTCTAAATGCTACTATCTCATAATGAGGTAGCGCTGAGGAGGAAGGTGGAACCTCACTAACTGAATTGCCTCGTAGTGTGGCAGTTCCATCCTCTGCTATTACCAGTTCTGTGGGTGGATAGGTGTCTCCAAAATTCAAGTGAAAGCTAATTCATTCGCCTCTGTATGCTGTAGAATGTGATTTTTAAATATATAGTGTGCAAGAAAGTCCTGAGTTTTGCCAAAATACCAAGCTGTCTAAACTAGTGTAATTTAAACTAAATTACTATGGTTAGGGTGTGTGTGTATTGTGTGTTTTCTCAGGTGGGGTTTTTTGATTCTTTTTGTTGGTTTGTTTTTAAAACAACTGCGTTGAATGGATCATAATATAGTAAGCTTTTAGAGTAATTTCTGCCTGTTTTGTAAATCTGGCTAACACAGCACTGGATAGCTTTGCTGCCAGTTGGGTTTCCTTAAATGAATGTTTAGCACACAGACTACAGCATGCGTTGGTGAAGTTCTGAAACAGTGAAGACACTACGCCTTCAAACGAATTATTTTATCAAGTCTGTCTTGCATCAGCATGAAATTTTTTTCAATGCTTTCCATAAGCTGATAACATTTCCAAGGAATATGCAAACTGCACAATTTTATTTATCTAAAATTCATACTGCTTATAAAAAGGGACGTGCGCATTATGAATGCAGAAGGTAAACTAAGACTAGTGGATTTACTATATAGGTAAAAAAAAAAGCATTTTGCTATAACTAATCAGACACAGTCTAAAAATTATAGCTATTAGTGATGATAATAACCTAGGATAAGAAGTGATTTATTTAAGTTGGAAATAATTACAAACCTCTAGCCTTGTGGCTTAAGGTTTTTCTGTTGTGTGATTATAAGTGGAGTTGAAGTCCGAGTTTTAGATGAAATGCTAAAACGGTTTGCGAGAGTTTTCTGTTTACGATATAAAAAACTGTTTATCATGTCGTCTTATATTTCCCTAATTATTTTTAAACTAACACATCAGGTTAAGAAACCTTTTTGTTCATAAACTGGAAGTGATTGGCAATTTCAAAGTACTGTGAACCCTTTTATGTAAAGGATTTAACATGCTTTAATTTGTTAGCTGCAAGATACCCCTAAATGCGAGCAAGGTTTGATTCCACCTTTCTGAATTGCTCTCCAGATGGGAGGAATGCATAGCATCCATACAGGTAGAAGAATAAAATCCAGCCTTGTGGAAGCTTGCCTGATGCACCTTGGTTTTTCAGAGCCTGATTCATGTACTTAGCCAGCAAGACACTAAAAGGTGTGTGACAGCACTAGCATAGTGTGTGGGGTGTTTGCAGTTCCTTACTCACGTCAGTAGTCCTCAAAGACAGTGATACATGCTCTGCTTTTGTGAGGGTTCCTTAGGTTCAAACTTGCTACAGAAATTGTTCCCGAAAGCGGTGCATTTCTGCTTGTATTTATTAAAAAAAGCCATACCCCAAACCAACACCAAAATGACAAAGAAAAACCCCAGACAGAAGTCCCACATTTGTGAGTTTTAGTAGTAGTCCCTTGCAATAAGAAGAAAATCCCAACATAACTAGAGAGCCGCTCTCTTTGGTTTTATGAACGCTTCCTAATCTTCACTGTGTGTAGGTCTGTGGATTTCACTTCCAAGGACATGTAAGCCTTCAGCCACCCTTCACTGAACATAAAATGTAGACTTAACATAATATCTCAGTAGGATTTGGCAAGAAGCTTGTTTTATGTTAGCCTTCACTTTGTGTCATAGAACTGTTGGGAGGGTATTTGTAGCGAGGAGTGGTGCCGCATGCTGCTCTGTGGTAGGGCTCCACAAAGTGTCTCACTCTTTATCTAAAGAGACTCATACTTGTGTTGCAACTTGGTGTCTGGATTGATAAAAGTGATAGCAACTAACATTGTCCCTCAGGAAATGGTCCAAAGTAGATTTCAGCACACCACTAAGCAGAGTAGTGAAGTATTGCTGTTGTCTATATATGAGTGATGGATAAGAGGGATAAGATGACAGAGATTTTTCTTCTCAAATGGCTAATTTAATGGTGAGAGGAGTACTGTGCTTCCAAAATATGAATAAAATTATTTGAAGAGATATTTCCAGATAGCAGAACTAATAGCTGAGTTTTCTGTATGCTCGCTCGGATACTATGGATTCACAGGGATGATACTGTGAATGTGAAAAAAAAATAAATAATCCTATTAGAGATAGCAATTGGTAGCTGCACACATAAAAAGAAGGCCAAATGCAGCCCTATAGTAGATTTTTTTCAAGGACATAAACATTCAAAAGCATTCATAAGGAGATGAGCAATCCTGGAAACATTTCATAGAGATAGGAGACCACTATCTAGTGGAGGAACTTTAATAGGTACTAAGAATCATAGTTCAGTCATGCTTCCTTAACCAGAGAAAGTAGAGTTGTTTCTTACCTGTTACCCATGAACAGAGATGCTAGTTCTCTTTTTCTACTTAAACCTTACTGGAGTAATCTGACAGCATGCACAGGTAAGTTGTTGAATCACAAGAGGAACTGGCGTACGTTGGTGAAGGATAAAATAATTGAAGAAAATAAGCATTCTGGTTTCTGTACTGTTATTTGACAGGGCTAGGCAGAAAGAGAGTGTCTCTGTCATAGTATAGGATGGCTGTGTTTTCCCTTTGCTGGGGCTGAAGAGGAGTGGTAGTAGACTACTAAAAGGCTTTCTATGCTTCAGTGGAAAATGGCTGGCAGGCATCAAAAGCTAAGAACTTGTTCATTTCTATTTTCCTCCTTCTTAAAGCATAACTGTTGAATATTGCAAAACTAAGAATGGAAGTATTCTTGATCTAGTAACACATGGTTAATCTGAGGCACAGCTCAAAATTAGTAACACAGCAAAAAGGAGGCCAGGGAACAGAAAGCCTTCACCTTGCAGTAACACAAAGTGTCTGGGTTATTTAACAAGTGATTGGTGATGCGGTGGTGGCCGTTTTTAATGTTTTTGATCTTTGCTAAATCGTAAGAGCAGCCAAGAGGACATCAAGTGCAGTTTGGCATGTAAAGCTATGCGAGACGCAAACATGAAGTGATGATTAATGATGTCTCTGGGAGCTCTAAACCGTGACCTTCAATACTATAGGTGGGAGTGTGGCATTTCACCTTGGCTGGGAGAAAGTCTTCCAGGGAGACGGTGGATTCCAGCCCACCAGGACTCTGTTGAAGGCTCAAGTTTGTTTTATGTGAAGCATGCATGGAAGCAGACATTAGCACAGAAGCACAGAGCTCTGCCCCACAATGGGAAGAAGCAGAGTGTGCCTGCACAGTAGTCCCCTCAGTAAGGGAGGGAGGGGAAGAGAGATCCCATCAGCTATAAAGCATCAGAATCACCACTGTTCTTGGAAATTGCGAAGGATTGATGCACTTAATGTAGAGCAGTGTTCAAAAATACCCTGAGCCTCCTAGTGAAGAAAACAAAACTATTGAGTCAATTATGGTGAGGATCAGCTGCTATTTACCGTTCCAAAGTCATGTCCTGGCTATTTGAGATGCCTAACAAGATAATTACTCTTTTTGATATGGTAGAACATAAACAGTTAAATATTGAGTTTTCTCATTGAAGAGATTCATTACTAGAAAGGGGAGGATCTACTTCAGAAAACACAGAAACGTTCTGAACAGCGACAGCTAGTATCACATTTTGACAGTATGTTAGGACTATTTGACTTACCATCTTCCTGCAGATGACAAGAACCCCTGAGAACAATACATTTTCAGGCTGTTTTGTCATCATTAGCTTTGGCAGTAAATGCTCTTAACAGATGGCTGTGTATATGTTACCCAAGAAGAGTGCTAAGTACAGTACTTTCTTTTTTCCTTACCTGTTAATACTCTGGTTTACACCCGGAACAGTTTTCGTTTGAGTTTAATAAAATACATGCCTCTGAAAGATTCTTCTTCAGATGAAGCTTCTATAGATGCTAAGGGTCACTTGTTTGCTAAAGTAGCTACTTCCTGGGAAGGTGTTCTCTTGGATGTAATGCATTTTGTTTTCTTGATCCATATTATTGAAATAGCATCCTCTCCCAATTTTTGAAGACCTTACTTTCACTTCTTTTGTTTATGTCAGATGTGCATCTTAATGTGGGTATATTTTAAAACTGAATTGTTATCACTAGATTCACATTTCTGTGGGTTTTGTTTCCCCTCAAGCTAACGTTAATAAGGTGATGTGAAGCTCAGGCCTAAATACATAATTTAAAATGTGGAAAATACAGTTAAAGGTAAACTTTTCTGCAATTCTCCTATTTCTAGCTCCTGAATTCTCCTCAAGGGAAGAGTTGGTAGATCATTGCACCAGGGGTGATTGTATTAAAATCTGACTAAATCTCTTGGAGGTACAAAGACAGCAGCATGGTACCAAGATAATACTGAATTTTAGCTATGTAACTGCCTTTCAGGAATGCTCTTACACTGAGCTGTGGTGTGGGTGGATAGGTGTTACTGTCTAACCTACTACAAGTTTAAACAACTTTCTTTTAAATACTAGAGCAATGACTGTTTTTTTTTTTTTTCATTTGTTTTAGGCTAGTAGTTATGTTCCCTTTTTAATTAATCTGTAGGGAAAAAAAGGAAAGCGGCTTAATAAGCTGTGAACTGTTTTGACGTTTTAAATTACTAATGCTCTTGCATTGTGTACATCCTGGGAATTACCATGCTAATAGTGAATATTCCAGTACATCTCAGGGTTTTCAAGTCAGTATTCATATTCTTTGTTTCTATCACAGCTCCAAGTAGTTGATTAGAAGAACCTATTTAAAGCTGTTAATAACTTTGTTATGCACTGTGTATTCCCACTGTTTTGGAACAGTTTAATGAGTAGCTCAGCACCAAGCCCAAGATACATAAGCTATTTCCGGAATTCAGAACATTTGTTCTTTTATCATAAAAGAAGTTTGAAAAAGCTGAGAAGATAACTTTAAAAAATGCTGTTTGTCAAGAAAGCGTATCCTTAAAGTACCTAGATGGTAACACAGTGTGGTGTTTTATTCTCCTTGTAATGTGACATTGTTATCTTTGTCTAACACCCAATATAGCACATTTTTCTTTCCCCCCTTTTTTTTTTTTGTTTAGAAGTGAACCGTATTTGCTGGATATAAAATCCATAGTAGGTAGTGTTAATCCTGAGGTAGTGTTAATTTGGTCTACTCCAGGATAAATTATCACCTCAGATGAGCATATGCTTTAAAATGTGCTGTGTTCTGTTAATTCTCAGAAACTGTATGTGGAGGTAAGGAAAAAACTGAGATTGCCAAAATAACACTGAGTCAGAAGGAGAAGAACATGAGTCAGAAAGAGTGTGAGTCAGCACTGCTCACTGAACTGTTCATCAGTCTGCTAACTTGCCGAAGAAACTGATTTGTGATGTTTTGGGAGAAGAGGAGGAAATGTGCTTTTTCTGAGCCTCTACATAGAAGTATTCCTTGTCTGCCAGCAAAGATAGCCAAGTTGCTTCCGAGTCAGTATGCTCCTTTCTTCTGACTGTTGTGGTATCAAGTTATGAATCTGAGTTGGAGTGATTCCTCTGGTTATGTTCCTCTGCTGCAGAATGTAGGAAAACAGTAAAAAATATATGTGAAGAGTAATTAAACCAGAGTGAGACTCTCTGGTAGGGAATATGATTCACTTATTAGAAGTCAGAGGCTGAGAAAACTGGCTCACCAAATTTTGTATCTGAGGTAGTAGAATAATTTCATAAGCTTGCTTGATGAGAGGAACATATAAATGTATTGATGTAAGGAATACTGTTTGCATTGTCTGCAGGCTTTGGTTGCATATAAAGGCAGCAGAGTGGGAACTTGTCCATAACACAGGGAAAGAACGTGATAGCAACGTGCTAGAGAGATCTGCTGCTTCCCCCTTTAGTAGGAAAAAATAGTTTTGACAAAGTGCCAGGACTCTGTTTATGGGATCGTTTTGCAAATATTGATACGTATTCCAGTGATGCTAGAGTTGGTGGTATGATGGTGTTTGGGAGCCTGGTGGCTAACGGTCCCCTCTGGTAACAGCTAAAAAATCAGCTATGTTCTGTAAAATAAAGATTAGATTTTTTTCCTTCCAAAGGAAGTCCAATAGCTGCTGATTGCAGGGTAGGAATTGTGTGGATTTATAGTGTACAAATACAAAAAATGTGTTTCTTTTTACTGAGATGAGGGCTAGTGAAGCAGTGGAAACAGGACGTTGCCCTTACATCTTGATCCTTGCATTCAGAAAAATGGTACAGAAGTGGGGTACTGTAATACTTTATTTGTTGTTACTTTTCACATGAAGTGATAGGCAACTTTCTTACTCTTTCTAGGCTGAACCCAAATATCTTACAACTAAGTGAATAAAATGGAGATCAGTTGTTAAATTACCTACTGCTATGAATGATCCACCTCACCTCAGATCCTTTTGTGCACTGTGTGATTATAACCTCTTCCTCTTGTGGCTGGGTGCCCTCTCTTACTTCAGAAGACTGTTCATATTTCCTCCATACTCTGTGTAGCAGATCTTTGCTTCCCCTTGGGTTTTTGTGTTCCAATAGTTCATGGAGTTCTTCGCCCACCTCAACGCTAGGAAAAGTGTTGTGTGTGAGGGGAGGAGACCAGAAGGTCCATCTCTCCTGTTCAGTCTTGAAGATTCTGCCCCACCACTGCGTAGTGTGGCCACTGGAAATTGTATTGGATGGCACCTGAAGCAGGGCATTGCATCAGTGGATGTCATAAAATTGTGGTGTGCAAATACAGGAGAGTATAAACTCATTCTTGCTGTCTAGTGATCTCAACTTTGATTACTGGATTTTTTTTTAAGGCAATCACTGCAAATTTGGTATTTAAAATAGAAAACTCTCTACTTTTTCCTCCTTTCTTGAGGAATTATTATAAAGCAACTGGCCATTTGTCCTACTGAGAGACAGAGTAAATGGAATGTGTAACCTAAGCAGGTGAGTGAAACATAAATTCCTAAAAAGCAAATGTGGAATGAGAATACAGAAGCATGGGAGCACACAGTGGTGGTGGCGGCGATGGCATATTATTGAGGGACTAACTCAGGTCCTTGCTTTCATACTAGAAAAAACCCAGCCTCTAAATCTAGCTAAAAATTCGTTTTTTGAAAAGTATTTGGTATCAGATTGTATTAATGGAGTCAGCTAAGACAATTCAGTGTTTTAAAAAAATTTTCAGTCATTATAAATTAGTCTTTTTTAATGTCTTACCACTGTTCTTTGAAGGGCATACTCTGTAAGGCATTTGAAGAGGATGTGTAAATACACATTTCTCTACTGGTTATATAAATATTTTAATGTGGACAGATTTGTTTACATATTCAGAGTCTGAATGCAGTAAAACATAATTGCTTTCTTCATATTTGTTTTGATAACTGAGTAGGAAGTGTAGGATCTGAAGAATACTTACTTCCAATGATTGTTGTTAACGGGGAACCTTTAACCAGTTGAGCAGATTCAGTGTGAAATGTTATGTCCATTCTTTTCTCAAATAGGTGGAATGCTTCATATAGTCTGGTTTTCTTGATCCAGGCTCTGGAAAGAAATTTACTTTGGGGCTATGAAGAGGTTTTACAGGCTGAGGCTTTGGCAGGTGTCTGAACTAAATACTCAGCCAGGTTATTTTGGATTTAGAAGCTGGAACATGCAGAAATAGTTTGTGGTTGGCTTTGATAGCTTGGGTTTTTTTTGCTAATTAAAGAGTAGAAGGTGTGAATTTGTGATGTAATGAGATAGAGATACTCTGTCTACTACATGGCTTTCTTGGTTTATAGGTTAATTTTTCAGGAAGGAATGGTGGAAGACGTCGCTGTGTTAGAATTGTAAGGCAATTTGCATTTTAGCTTGTAAATCAATACAAGATGTGAACATGAAGTAATGATTTACATTTACAGTGTAATGTCAGATGTTCTAATTTTTTCAAGATCATTGAAGTTAGATCTTAGAAGTGTGAAGTCCTGTTAATTTCAGTGCAAGCAGCATCTTAAAGATAAAAAAGCTGTGTCCACTGAAACATGAAGAAGAATGTTCTTAAACCCTAAGTGACCTACAGCAAACTGCTGCTTTCTGATAAAAATTGATATGTTTCATAACGCTTTCCTTTTCCCCTCATCAAGGAGGAGCCAAATGAAAGGAGTTAATTGGGGTATTTGAGAGACAGAGGAAAAAGTAAAATATCAAAGAGATAAAGCAAACTGTATTAAGAGAGTAGACCAGAAATTGTGCATGATCCTGAATTCATAGTGAAAATGGTGTCTCATTTTGTAACCATCTTTGAACAATGCTACTAATCTTTTTTTTTTTCCATTTTTCAATGAGAGATATGTTTCAGAAACTTTTGAGTTCAAAAAATAAACCTATATGTTTACTCAGATATACTTCTGTCATTAAGTAGCCTTGATTAAGTGCCCCTTCTCTGCTGGTGTGACAGTGGTGCTTCAGTTGGAGAGCTGGGTGTTGAAAACACCTTGTGCATGTGCACAGCCGAAGGACCTGAAGGCTTAGCGAGTGGCCAAGGGTAACAGCATTTGCAGCTCTGCTTTGGCTTTTAAGAGCCATAGGGTTTTGCTACATAAAACTACATAGATCTTAAAACTGTGTACATCATAGTCAAGTTGAGTCCCAGTATGGAAGAAAATAAAGGTATTTAAATGGTCTTTAAAATTGTTGCTAACAGTCTGGTGGTAAAACTGCTATATTTCAATTGCTGGGCAATTCACGACTTCATTATGAAGGGCAAGATTTGCCTTTGGTATGTTCAATAATAAATATCTAGTAGTTGCCAAATATTGAATTAGAGATTTTATTTTTCCACAAAAGCTGAATTTTTCAAGTACTTCCACTAAAAATGACATAAAGCTGAAAAAGAGTTTTGGGATGTCATCTAGCATTATCCCAATTTTCTGCTCCAGAAGGGTTACAAAAACCAGAGCCAGTGTTTTTAAAGCTTTTGGCTGATTGAGAGAGCAGGACGGTGGGGAAAGCTGATGACTCTATGTAAAAACCTGTCCAGTCATATTTTTGTGCCCCCCTTTTTCCTGATTTGTTTTGTGTGTGTGTTACTGCCAGATTTAGAGCAGCTGCACTCCTCTGTTGTTTCTCTTCTTAAATTCCTCCTTCAGCATTCTTTTTTTCTGGTCAGCACTTAAATATTCATCTCATTGGCATGATCTATTGCGTGCCACTGCTTAACCTTACTTGGATAAAGCCCATTATAGAGTTTAAACTTTTTGTTTTAAAGCAGTAGAGAGATTATCTTTTCCCCACCCAGCTGTGCACATTGAAGGCTGTGTAGCTTCTAGGTATTCGTCATGACCACAAATGTCCAGTTTGTAACCAGTTCTGTTCAAGGAGCAATTTTTGAGTGCTCCCGAGCCCTTCAGACAAAACTGGATGAGGTAGCAGTTTTGTTAGATGGCTTCCTCTTAAACCAGTGCAAGTGATTTTACTTTTGTTTTTCCTAATTCACTTCTTTTGGCATAGCTGCAGGCTTCTGACAGGACTATTTTTGGCGTAGTTGTTTGCAGACCGAGCATCTATTTACTGCTTTCTTGGACGAAAATATTTTGTCATCTCTCCTGAGATTTAGACCTGAATACAGAAACTGAAACTGCATTTGTACTGATACAGAGAATTGAGAGCTTGGACACAGTGATAAGTTTTGAATATCTGTATTGCATAAGTAGCAGCAAAAAATGACTCCACTGCATATTGACCGGTAAAAAAGGAGGACAAAGCCATAAACATCACTTGAATAAGCAAAGAGGGCACACCTATGTAGCATGAATAATGTGTTAAGCATATGACTTGTTTTCGTAAAGGTGGATTTTGAAATTGAGTAATGAAATTGCTATAAAAGAACTGTGTTGTAAAAGGAAAAAAAGAAATAATTTAATTTTATGTTTATATTTACAGTTTGACTAAACTAGGAATTATTTTTTTTTTTAGGGCATCCAAGATGGATCTCAAGTGTGCTCTGGAAGAGTGTTCAATGGCACTGAACTTATTTCTAAACAATAAGTTCTCTGAAGCCCTGGAACTACTTCGTCCATGGTGAGTCCTGTTATTTGCTGAAGTTACTGTAAACAGATAGTGTAAAGTATGCTATCTGGTAGCTGAAGATTAATTTAAAGCCTCTAAAGATATACTAGTTTTCTTTTATTCCCATTTGTCCAAAGGCATTTCTCAGTATCTTTGGGTTTTAGCAGTGCACTTGTTTCTCCTTAAGATGTTTGCAAAACCAGCACTGTATTTCTCTGCTAGAGTTTAAGCTGCCTTTCCTTGTGCGGAGGGAAAAAGCAGGGGAGCAAGACCTTATCCAATGTGTCTTCTTGAGAATTTGTGCAATGGAACTGCTTTTGACAAGACAACGAAGCTGGAGTAAAACTCCAGAATACTTTTGTTGCTTTTTATATTACATTTGAGTCACAGTAGTGTTTACTCTTAAAGCCCACCTTTTGATACTCTCATAATTCTGCTTGTCCCCCTGTTGCCTTTGGTCCACTGGGAGGAAAAGCGTGGCAGTACAGATGCAGGGAACTAAAGAATGCTGAAAGGTTTGTAGGATAAAACCTAGCTTACCTGTGACTGTGTGGGGAGGCAGCCTGGGTGGCTGTTCTGTAGGTCTTGGATCTGAGTCCCATTCACTGTTCATCTCCTGTCTGTGTCTCAAAGATGTGTATGATGTCAAGGGATGTGTTAGTGAGAGGGACCTGTAGCTTGTGTTAGTAGAGCCTGGTAAACTTCTAGCTCTGCAGTTTGGTGATAGTAAGACTGGATTAAGAATGATGGGTTGGTGGTGTTAGGTCAGAAATATGGACAGAAATAAACCTTGGGAGGATGACACGGCTATCCAGTGTTTGCTTTTAATGGTACGAGGAGCTCAAGTGTAGAAAAGTTAGGCAGGAATAAATTAGCTGTACTTAATCCAAGCAGTGTTACTTGTAATAGAGCAATGCTTTGAGAAGGTCCACCTGCACTTCTCTATGCTAAAACTATTTTGGGGTGGTATTGCAAAATACTAAATCCTACATGCAAGGATTGTGCATATGTGTATTCCTAAATACACATAGGTATTACCCAAATCTTTTTTGTATGTTTCGTATTTATTTCATTTTGAGCTGTAAAACAAAAACCCACTTGTTTCATACAATGGTGTTTTTATCTACAGTGAAGTATTTGTCTTAGTTAACATTTGCTATGAAGAAAAAAAAATATTCTAAACTCCATGGTTTGGATGCTCTGAGTTCCTGTTACCTCATAGACTTTGATCTTCTTAGATAGCATATTCAGCTAATCTGCAAAGGAGGACCTAGCCTAGCAAGGAAACAAAAAGCCACCTTTAAAAAAGAACAAGCCCAATTGTTTTACTGAAAAATAGCCTTTTAATGAAAGTTAAACTTAAGTCCTTAAATAATGTAAAAATTTTAGGGACATGTCGATATATTTAAGAAATAAACACTCAGCCCAAAGGTCTGTCTTCTGGGACTCTGCTAAAATTTTCTGTCTTCAGAAACTGTTTGACAGGTGGCTTCTTGATTTAGGGGGAAGGAAAAAGTTGAGAAAACTGGAGAGGGTCCAACAGAGGAGTGGCAGCATGGCTAGGAGACTAGAGCAATCATTGGGATTGTGAGAGCTGTGTTTGTTTTAGTTTAGCAAAAAGGAGACTTGGTGATTGAGCTGGTAGTGGTTTGGAGCTATTGAGGGAAAACTGCAAAGGCAGAGACATCTTTCTCCATAGTGGCAGATGGTAAAACAAGAGGCAGTCACCACAAGTTGAGGCTTAGAGATTAAAATTGGGCATTAGGAAAAGGTACACTGATAGTACAATATCAGAGAGGCTGCCAGAGGGGTATGCAGTCTTAATTTTCTTGAACCTCTTGAAACTTGTTTAGATAAAACCTGAGTTCGCCTGACATGACATTGCCAATAGTGCTGTTGCAGCTGGTAGGTTTGACTATGACATTCAGTAGCCACATTCTAACAACAATCTTTTTTTTGATGGTGTAATTACGTGGAGAAATCCAGGCTGGTTCAATGTAGACTCTTATGCAGGACTGAGCATATGCGTACTGGCTTTTCTGTGACACAAATGTGGATTTTTGTAGCTTTGGATTGAGTAATAATGTCAGAAGGATGTTCTTACTACTTATGTTACGTGAAAGCAGATGGTTAAGTATTTATGTCAAGGCTTAATTGGCTAAATTAAATAGATATACCAGTGGACTATAAATGGCATATAATTAAGTGCAAATATTTGCGTAACCCAGATTGGATATTTTCTGGAATTTACTGTGACAGTATCCTGTGGAGGCAGATGTGTAGTACCGAGAGGAAGATGATACTTGCTAGGTTATATTTTCATGTCTATTAGTTTGCTGCTTTATTCTTCTATCTTTTCACAAATTAAGGCAAATGTCTTAGCATTAAATTTTGTATTGTAATTTAAAGTTTTGCTTAAATGAACAAAACATATGTTTGCCCTAGGTCTAAAGATAGTATGTACCATGCCCTTGGGTACAGCACTATTTTAGTAATGCAAGCTGCTATGACCTTTGAACAGCAGGATATACAAATGGGAATTTCTACAATGAAGGAAGCTTTGCAAACCTGCCAAAGGTAAGCACAAGCAATGAGGTACTTAATTCAGTAAGTGTTCCTTGAAAGATATCCCAGCTGCCTGTATGTTTTCAAAGCAGGCTATCGTCAGCATGATGGTGATCTAAATGTGGAAAGGTGGAATAAGTGTTACTATCCAATTATTATTGGTAAGGATGTATTTCCTAGTATTTGGGGAAAAAAAGAACTTGTTGGCTCTGGGCATGCTTAGCCTTTGAAGTTACTTAAGTGGCTGAATGGCTGCATAGACCTATGTGTGAGCTGACACTACGTGATTGAACTGCCCGAGTTATTTAAACGTATGACTTCTTTTTTTTTTTTTTCCATGGCGATCAAGAATTTTAAAGCTCCATATTTTGAATTTTCTCTTTCATCATGAAAATACTCTTTTTTTTTAAAAAAAAGTTGTTTTCAAAAGTGGATCCAAAAGTCTCATAGGATTAAGTTTATACTGAAGTGTCTTCTAAAACTAAGTAATTTTAAAATTACTGTTACAAATGTAAATGTTCAGTCACCTTAAAATTAAAGAGCTGTTACTGCCACCAGGAATGTTACGAACCTTGGAACAACAATGAAATAGAGTAGAAAGAAGTTATTAGTGAACTTTATTTTTTTTTTTAATTAAAAACCTTAGAAAATGGATTGTCAAAGCTAAAATGCTTAACAAACCTCTGACAAAATCAGAAAGGAGTGCTTTATTCTATTGTGCCGGTTTTTCATCATATTGGTTAGGTCATAATTTATCACGAATCGTTTCCAAAGGAATTGCCTCTAAATGTTGTTAGTTTAGGCATTTATCATCAGCTTCTTAGCAATGACAAAAGAAAAGGAAATGGGTCAAAATTATCAGATACTAACTGAAGAAAATAAGGGTCAGCAGTTTCTGCCTCTTTTTCAGATGTGCTATTGTTTCACAGTTTCATCTGAACTATGTTGTGTGGTATGTCTGAAAACTAGGTGCCTCTTTGTACTTCATATAGTTTCAATAAGAGCTGATATATCTGCAGGATACAAACTTGTATGCATAAGTGCTCTGTTCTAGTCTGTCACAAAACTCAAAAAAAAATGCGAGATAAAGACAATCAAACAACTCAAAGGTGAATAATTGCCAGAACTACATGTGATTAATTGAACGTGGTTTTGGTGTGTGTTATGTTAACATGTAGTGTCATAATCTTGTTGTCAGGTTTCTGTACTTTTCACTGTGCAAAATATTGTGAACCAATGATAAGCTAATGCTCAGTATTTATAATTAATGACTTCCTGACTTACAAAATACATTCCTCTTCTGAATGTAGAATTGTTTCTTTAGCTGCTTCTTCAAGTTGAGTTGTTTGTAAATATAATGAATTCATTTTTGGAATGTCATACTAAAATAAACTAGCAATTTATAACATGGACATTTGAGATCTGTTGACAGTAAAATATGTGACCTTGGCATCATATCTGGCATAAAATGCCATAAGATACTCAAGTAGTAGAGTTGTTGATTTTTCATTCTAATTCTGAGCGCATGCTTAAGATATGGAAAAAAAAAATATATATATGGAAAAATTCCATGTAATTATGAAGTCCAGTTCAAGTGGCTTGCGCAGCGTCAGAGACCTCTGCAGCTGGTGGATGGAAGTCGGGTGGAAGCTATTGTACACTTCAAGTAGATTAAATGCATGCTTGGAACATCAGTCAAGGTTGGATAGGCTCCTGAGTCTAAATTTGTACCAGTGGCCACAATTAGACTACTCAAAGAATTACAACTACTGGCAAAGCATCCCTTTAATAAAATGCCTATAAATTGTGGTTTGAGATGTTTAAAAATTATAATCAAGTTCAAATTTGTGTTGAAATACTGGTCATGCTGTGTGCCTTTCTTTTCCTCTATGTACAACTGATTTAGATTCAGAAAAAGAAACACAGTGGTGGAATCCTTGTCCAATCTGGTTTCTAAACAGTCAGCGGATCAGTTGAGTGAAGGTAAGTGGTTTATAATAAAATGAAAACAAAAAAGTGAAAGACTCAAAAACATCCTACCAACATGTACTAATATACTTAACACCTAAATGGTGGGGTTTTTACATTTGAATGCAAAGCTTCCCAAAATAGGGGATTCAGCTTAATTTTTTTTTTTTGGCTCTGAGCATGTGAGAATTAAGAAAGGAATGCTTTTTGCCTTTCACAGTGGAGAAGCGAAGAGAGATTTTGTTGTTTTTTATTTTGGTGTTGGTTTTTTTTGTACTAAAGACAGCTTCCAAAAGTTTAATAATCGTCAGTGCTGTGGAATAAGTCCGTATCATTAGTTGCATTGGATTCTGAATATATTAACAAGTTTTGCGCTTGTCTGTTTTGCCTCAAGGTGTTTTGGGAAATGGTATGAATACATTGTTCATGGCTCTGAAAATGCTGATCTCCTATTTCTGATTCTGGCAGAATCAAGTATGCATATATATTTTTTTTTTTCCTAACCTGACACAAAAGAATCCTCTTTAGTGCTGGACACGTCGAGCTCACCATGTGTGCACTCTACATACAGCAGCCTTGTGCATGCGGCTGGTCTTGCAGCATGGGTGCAGGGTATTTCGTGTCACGTGTGTTAAGTCAAACGTGCTTCAGTGCTGCATGAGGACAGAAGGTCTGCCTGGTGCTTTCGTTTCGCTGAGCATGACTTGGTGAAAACCCCTTCGTAGCGTCTTACTGGACTTGCAAAAAGCCTGACCCACAGAGAGTGTTACTATTCATCTGTAAAAGTTTCTTCTAAGTCGTGGAAGGAAGGTTGGAAGAACCTAGTTGCTGTAGGCTGGTATTTAAACTTAGGATCAATGGAAGTACAGGAGAGCATCCACTAGAATGACAAGTAGTCATTTTGCCCTAGTCTAAAGTCAGTTCTGGCAAGATCAAAGGTGTTGTCTGAGGAGAAGTGAGATAGAAGACTATTTTTAGCTAGCTTCCCAGTTACTGCTTCTATTGGGATTTGTGTATTACAGCTATTATACTTCAGTTGCCAAAACAACAACAGCAGAATCTTCTTTTTTTCTTTTCCTGAGAGCATTTTATTTGTTCTATTTATTCCAAAAAAGAGAACATTGACAATAAATTCTCCAATAGTAAATAACTTTTCTTTCTTCTATAGAGGAAATGCATGCTGAAATCTGCTATGCTGAATGCTTACTACAGAAAGCAGCTCTCACCTTCGTACAGGTAAAGTTGATTGTTTATTTTGTATCTCTGTGTAGCAGTTTAATGGAAAGATATTAGTACTTGTAAGACATCATTCCCTCAATAGATATACTATTTAAAATGCGAACTTTTTCTTAGTGAATGAATGTTATTTCATGGCAGCAACTGAAAGTATGGTAAATGCTGTGCTACCCAGCAAAATCCTTTCTTTGTTTATATGAATAACCAATGATGTTACTGATATCTAGGAACCAAGAGCCTAAGGTATATTGCAGTCTTACACAGATGGTACGTTTAAATGACTTACATCACATCTGAAAGCGTCCAGCACTTCTTTAAAAAGATGATCAAGTATCAGCAAATGTCTTGTTTGAAAGTGCAAGTCTTTTTTTGCACAGAAAGGATAAAAAGTTTCCCAACAAACAAAACTTGAACTGATGCACACTTATCTCCGATTCAGTGTCACCCTTCACACACTTCTCACATGCTATCAGGAGCGGTATAGTAATGAATGATTATAAAATGAGCTTTCCTTAGCTTTGCTGAGGTAATAGTACAGTTCATTGAAAGATCTGCTGTTTAGTACTGTGGAGAGCTTCTTGTTTGGCTTGTGGTTCAGGGACTTCATGCTACTGTGTTTTCAAATTCTATTTGAAATTTGGTTCCTGAAAACAGTTGTTAAGTCGCTTTTTTTTTTTACATGGGTGTTTTACAAATGTTTTGATGAATGTGTTTGAAATAATCCCTTTGGAGGCACAAAGATACTGACATCAGGTGGATGTAAAAAGTTAATTTGGCAAAGCTTTGTAAACCACTTAATACAGTACTTGGACTAGGAGCGTCAGGAAATATTATTAATGGAATGCTAGTCTTTTCTGTAACTTTTTTTATAGTTACTAACCAAATGGAAGCAACCCTCTTTTGTTTTGTGAGTGGGCTTTTTTTTTCAGATGTGGAGAGAACTTTTAAACAGTTATTGAAGGGGGTGAATTTAGGGCTGTATCAAATGAAAAAAACCCCAAACCTTAGTGGTATACTTTCTTTAAAGCAGCGCCTTGCTATCCATCATGTCAGAGATCCATTGCTGTTGACTAGAGTACCCTGCTCTGCTGATTGCTGTCATACCCCATATTTTTCATCATTGACTGACCTTGATTCATCTGAGGATGATGATGATAATGAAAACGTAACCATTTAGAAACAGGTAGCAGGAATGCTTGCACTGAAACACTTGATTATGGGTGTTCAGTCCTGCAGGGAAAACAATTCAGGTCTTTTGAAATAGTGACCCTTTTATGGAAGCCAGAATTCCTGTTCATGGTTCTGAGGCTTTTTTTGTGCTTTTTCACTTTTCACATCGTATATGCTGTCCCCAAGTATTTAAATGTGCATTTCTGAAACGCCTGCATTTGTTCCCTTTCTGTGTGAATGCTAAGAGGAAAAAATTGCCCTGTTGAGCTGTTAGCCATCTTGCTTTTCAGGAATTTATTTTTGATGGCTAGTGCATTGTAGTTTTACTTTGATTTTTCCACAGGTTAATAAAGACACGTTGGGTAGTACATGTGATTAATGTTGATAAGCAATGGGAATTCATGTTCAGAGGACTCTTTGGCAGGTTTGTCTTCTGCCATGTCCTGGGCTCGCTTGTGTGTGTCAGAGTTGGTAGTTCAAAACTTTCATAAAAGGGTCCTACAGCACCATCTGGTGGAGAGCTTTCTTGTTTCATTTATATGTGTTGGAAATTCTGTTGAAAGTTAATTTTTTCACCCTCCCTTTAAGTTTTAAGGCTTGTAACGTGTGCTTGAGAAGTTTCCCTGACAACTTAAAGCAAGTGTTAACTTCAGCCTAAGGGATGAGTCTGATAATTGAAAAACCTTTTTACTATTTCCTGTAATATTTAATATTAACGTTTAAGTTATGAATAGATGTAAATTTTACTGGAATACTGTAATAGTTGAATGCAGATTTTTGTACAATTAATTTTTTTCTTCCAGGATGAAAATATGATCAACTTCATCAAAGGTGGCCTCAAAATTAGGACAAGTTACCAAATATACAAGTAAGCCATTAGAAAGCACTTAGATTCAGTGTTGGTATAAGCCGATGCAGTTGCATTAATCCTCCAAAATAAAGAGAAATATTTCTACAGCAATTGTAATGATTATACTTCATATAATTTCTAAGTCACGTTTCCCCTTTTCCCCCTCCTTCTTTTTTTTTCCTGCATCAAAAGAGAATGTCATCAGGTGCTACAGATGACTCAGGGGAACAAAAGCAAAATTGAAACTTATTACCAGTTTGAAGGTGGAGTGAAACTTGGAATCGGAGCATTCAACTTGGTATGACTTTTTCAGACTACATAAAGGGTACTGGGATAATTCTGTAGGATTCTTTGCATATATGGTACTGTAATCCTGTTTTAAAAATTACACATTTATAAAATGGAGATACAGGCTTTGAAGGTTTTATGAAATATGAAAACAGCAGTGGCTTTTTGCATGCATGCCTTCTAGGATCTTTCCATTAATTTATTCTGAATTGTATTTAATTCTCTTGGACTAATTTATGTATGTATTTCTTAAAAGGAAAAGCAGTTACATTTACGCGTGTAGCAGGAATTTTTAAGATGCTTATGTAGGTGCTTACAGCATACCTGGAGTGACTGCTTTTATTCTAACACCCCCATATTTACTATTCATTGGAGCCAGTGACATAGGTAATTACAAAGTCAGAAGAATGAGCAGCAGTTTTCTGAGTTTGTGCAAATGAAATCCGAGTGCATCCACTAGCGTTTTTCTTTACAATTTACTACACTTGCCTTTTCACATCTCCTGTGGCAAGGGTGAGAATTGATTTCTACTGGTATGTTAATTTCTGTGTCATTCCAGACTGGTGCTGGGCAGTTCTGAGTATGGTCAGAATAACTCAGGTCTGTCTGCTCTTAGTCAGTCAACAAAACCTAAGGAACTGGTAGATGTCTGTGTTCATAAGTGCTCTGACCTTCCCTATTCTTCGTGAAATCTCCTCAGTAGGAAGCTTAATAGAAAAGTCTCTGCTGTGCAGGATCCACTAGGAAGAGTGGAGCTTTCAAGCACAGACCTTCTTGTAATGCTTGTTGGAAAGGTGGTTGTGATCTTTGTAAGTTTTCTGTTATTTAGGATGTGGAGAACGCAGTTGCAAGGGGAACAAAACATTCCTGTAACAGGGCTAAAAGATGGTAACAATAGCTAGTATTTCTAAAACAAGTATGCTTGCTAGTCTGCTAATTCAGTGCTCCCACAGTAGGAACAAGTAGAACTTTTGTGATACCCATGTGTCATTTGGTTGGGAGTGAAGGAAGATGACAATTGTAGATTGTAAGTACTACTAAAACAGATAATGCTTTCATTCCAAATGACCCACAATTTTCAAACAATTCTGATCAGTTGAAGACAGAAAAATCTGTCATTATCTAAAGGAGCACAGCTGGGCTCTGTCTTGCCGTTTCCATGCTGGATGATCATCAAAAATTTGAATTTCCCTGAAGCTGCAGACTAATTGTATATTGTTGGTCATGCATGTCTATTTTTGAGTTCTTCTGTGGTTTACTTTTTGATTAATGTATAATGGCATTTAATATAGTAGCTGGCGTTTTTGGCTCAAGTTTCTAGTGGTTATGCTTTTTTTCTTTTTAAATGTATGTAAGTTTTTATTTACCTTATTTTTGTTTGAAATGTATTTCAGATGCTGTCACTTCTACCAGGAAGGATCCTTCGACTTTTAGAATTTATTGGATTTTCTGGCAATAGGGTATTGGATCTGATATTTGTCTTTTGTCAGATAAAGACTGGATGGATTTAGCATGATATATTTCACGCTAGAAATTATAATAACCTGTATTGTTTATCAGTATTTTAGTGTGATTGAAAAGATGAGAAGTTAGCTAGATGATGCAGGCATAAAAGCACATATGGTGATATCCTAATATTAAACAACCATGGGAAATGACGGGTTTGCTGTAGAGGGGGTTTTCAAATCGCAATTTTCTTTTGTTTTGCTGCTCCTTAAGGAGAGCTTTCTTTTTATCAGCTTTCTTTTCAAGCCTATGCATTCAGAGAGTAATGTTCCTCATCCCAGTAGCTGAGGAGAAAGTCACAGTTCTACATTTTTCCACCCACAATCCCTTCCCATTTCACAGGTAGAAGGAATTTCTGAATACCATATATCCCTGTGGAATCTCAGTACAACTTTTTCTCGTGTATGAGGAACGTATTTGTAATCATAGCCTTGTTTTTTGTAAACATAGCCTTGCTTTGTTAACATCTTACAGCCCTTTAAAACTTTTTGCCACCCATAAGAAATAAAAGAACCCCAAACAACAAACCAAACAAATCAGCCCACAGAATTGTAGGTAACTAAACTTGAAGTGATTTGTGAGACGATGAGTCACCATATGGTCTTATTCCTGTTAGTTTGTCCACAAATATGGTTCTGCTTATGTAAAATTAGACTTCCGTAGAGACCTGTTCATTCTTTTTCTTCCTGTGCAAGACCTGGTTCATACTGAAGCTCTTCCAAAATCAGCATTTTTTCCCCTGACTGAAAGGCAATAAATGCGAAAAGGAAAAGAAGAATCAATTTTGGCGTATCACCACTTTTTTTTTTATAGTTTCATTGTTTTTGAATTCTCCTATGACTGCTCAAGTTGCTATGCAATAAAACTCCTGTTAAATTAGTTTGGAGGCAAAAATGTTAAAATCTGATACTATTCTGAAGAGCCACGGCTCTTGAGCTCATCTCAACAATCCCCAGGCAGTCAAGCTGTCATGTGCCATAAACTGGGAAGGATGGGAAGAAGTTTCATGTGTTAAGAGCTGAATAAGTCTGTATGAATCTGGATCCCTTTCCTCAGCACACACAAATTCCATTGTAGCTTCTGGAAATGGTGTCTAGAAGTTGGCGTGTCAGCAGAGGTCATATTTTGATCAGAACCTCAAAATGATGCCTGGCTTGCTGGAAGAGAAAGGATTTCTGTGAAGGAAAACTTGCCAACAAGGAGCCCTGGAGCAGTTGAGAGAGGTTTTCACCAGATATAGATTTGAAAGATGTTATTCTGAAAGGCCAGAAAATGGTGGGGAAGGGATGTAGACCCGTGTGTCTGCATGGTCTGTGTGGTGTTCCCATTTCACTAGAGCACTGAAATGCATGTGTAATTTTATTCAGTGTTAGCTTCATCTCCTTGCTGAGTGCTATCAGCTGTGGCAGAATGGTTTTGGTAGAAGGTTGTGTGGATCTCAGATAACAAAATGCTGAATTACGAAATCTGAAAGGAAGACTGGATTTGGGGGAGCCAGAAACTATTAAAAGTAACTCTGTGTACTGATAGTTAATTCTGCATGTGTTTGTGATGTTTCTTAGGAGTTGGGCCTCTGTCAACTACGTGAAGGCGCATCTGGCAGCAGTTTGAGGGCCATTCTGTGTACTTTCACCCTGTTGGTTTATCATACTTACGTCTCCTTAATCCTTGGTGAGACCCACTGTGTAGCTGTTCAGTCATGCTACACATTATGATAGCTATTGTGATCTTGAACTGAATTTTGGAACTGTGGCCAATTAGCTTTGTAACAGGAGATTTCTGTATACTTAATTATGATCTGAAATAAGTATCTCTGGCAAAGCTATGTCTGCAGAAATGGTGAGGGTGGATACCGTATACCAACATCTTGTTCCATTTCATGGGCTGTTTCAATGTGCAACAGCAAAATACCACAAAACATTTTTAAGTTCAGACAAGTCCTTATCCATAAATTAATGTCAGATATTGTGAAAATTATCTCCAGAAAGAAGTGTGTACTCCCAAACAATTTACTTGGAAGTTCAAACATGTGGAGAATGAATTGCTTTTGCTACGTGGGGCTAAAAGTCACCATTAATTCTGTATGCATCTTTGACATATTTTCACATTCTTTAGTTTGGAAGTATTTTAGTCCTTGTCCCTCAGGCTCATCAGGAAATTAAGGAGAACTTCATTTCTTTCAGTATCACCTGTACTTCATTACTGAGCTCAAGATTAGGAAAGGAGGCAGCTGAGGAACGTTTTCCTAACTTGCTAAATCAATTAAAGGGATTAAAAAATATAATTAGGATCTATAATGGAACAGTTTAAAGAATATTCATATATTCTATTCTGTTTCTACTTTCAGATATTTACTATCTCAAAAGCATTTGGTACCTTCAGGACAATAATCCATTTTTATAGAAACACAATATGATGAAATAATCCTGCTTTTGCATAAAAGCAGTCATTCATTAATCTGTTTAAGCCATAATGTGATTTGGAAATGAAAATCTCAGTCTAGGAAACTTTTTTTTTTAAGTACATTGAGGTTGGCTTGTTATGTTTTCTAGGTACAGGGGAAGCTGACCTTCAGGAAGCAGACAGTCTCCTTGAACCCTACCTCCATAAATTTCCAAATGTGTGTATTCTCAATAAATTTTATAACAGCAATGTACTTCCCTAACCTTAAAATAGTAACCGGGTATTGTTCTCATCTCCTTTCAAGGGTTCCATTATTCTATTTTATGCTGCCAGAATAGATATACTGAAAGGAAATTTTGAAAAGGTAAATAATTTTTTTTTCTTTTTATTTGTTCAGTGCTCAACTTAGGGAAAAAATATCTGATTCATCTAAGTAACTCATTTTAGCTGGACTGATAACTGTGCTTTTATCCCAGTTCATGTTCAGTGTCAATGTTGATTCCATCTCTCTTTCTCTGTAAGTGAGACTGAAAGGGGAGTTCATCTCATTTTACTAGTCAGATGTTCTCCACTTGGGTGCTAGGAAAGAATTTGCTCTGTAGTTAGACATGGCTCTCATGTGGAGCAGTAATAGAGGCAGTTTTCATCATTCTTACTTAACTGCATTGTAGGCACAATTGAGGTTCCAAGAATGCATAGCAGCCCAGCAAGAGTGGAAACAGATTCATCATCTCTGTTACTGGGAATTGATGTGGTGCTACACCTTCCAGCAGAACTGGCTTCAAGCATATCGGTATGCAGACCTGCTCAGCAAAGAGAGCAGGTGGTCTAAGGTAAATGGTCAGGTGGATGTTGTTATAATGTACCAGTAGCTTCTTCGCAGTTAAACTTGCATTTCCATTCGCACAATAAGTGTAACTCTTGCTTTCTTCTGAAACCTGTAACCAAAGGCACAGTGGCACCAAAATGCTAGGTTTAACTGAGTTGTTAAGGAGGAATTTTTATTTCACATTCTGAAGTGCTAGAGCCGTAACTAGCAATGCTTCAGCCCCTCTTAAAACAGAGGTACTTATCAAAACTGTGATGAAAGGAGAGAGAGGAAAACTGTTAACTTGCCTCTCAAGTCAAGTTCTAACACTTGCTAATAAAACTTGGCTGAAGACACTGCGCTTGTTACTTAATTATAAACAGACGAGAGCAGGCCTGCTCAACAGATGCTTTGCGACGTAAAGTGGGAAGGCTGCTGGAGACAAGGTCTCACAAGAAAAGTCTGGGGTATCAGCCTTTTCCGTGTAAAACCGTTTCTCAAAGTATGAACCCAACACAATGTGTAAATAATTTTGATACATCATTTTTGTTTATTCCTTTCTAGATTACTGTTTCATTATGCTTAGTGAAAAAAGGGGATACATCCAATTCTTGACAAAAGAGGAGAAGAATATGATATTCTATGTGAAGTGCAAATGTCTTGAATAGAATTAATGGAAGTTTATTTTTTACCTCTGCAAAGTCCAGTTACTGAACCTTCCTTGAATTAGTACTCACATATTTTCTTCTGTTTTTTTCAGGCATGTCTTTACACATAACAGATCATATAATAGCATTAACCGACTTTAAAATAGTTATGTCATTTAATCTCATCTTTATATCAGTGATCTGCATAATAAATTGTCCTATTATTTTCAGGAGACACTGTTAGCATTCTAACTTATTTAGAATACTAATGAATATGCTGAAAATAAAATTATAGCATAAACTATGTGACAAAGGAAAAGCTAAAATTCTATAGTTCCACCTGCCTGAGAATTACTGGAAACACTTCGCTGCAGCAAGTGGGTTGAGAGATTTGAGTCCTTAATGTATTGACTAAACACAGCAAATTAGATGTGGTAATATGTTTCTATTTCTTTTTTTAAATAGGCAATATATGTATTCCAGAAGGCAGCAATTCTGTGTATGCTTCCAGAGGATGATTTGAAAAGGACTGGTGAGGACATTGTGTCTTTATTCAGGTAAATACTTATAAAGCAACTAGGTGTGCAGTCATCTTCTCCCATATAAAAGTTTTTGACTGGAGTTTCTTCATCTTGTGTGACTTACTTCCTGCTTATAACCAACAACTTTCCCATTTTTCCTCTTTGCTTTTAGTGTCATAATATTTAAAATGCTGCTTTTATCAGTAAACATACGTTCTGCAACTGCGGTCTCAGTGGGGTGAAAAAAGATGTTATACTTCAGAGGAGAACAGCAAATCTTCCTAAATGAAATAAGATGAAATAAAAATTACATAAAGCAACTTTTGTTTTGCATTTTCCCTCCTTGTAGACAAGTGGATGGTCTAAAACAGAGAATTGCAGGAAAATCTATCCCAACTGAGAAGTTTGCAGTGAGGAAAGCGCGACGCTATGCAAGTCCTCAACCAGTGAAACTGATACTGCCTGCCTTGGTATTTATGCTTGCTTTCTTTTTGTCCTTTTCAAATAGAAAATAAATATATTATTCTTTCCCTGTATAATGAATTATACTTTATCAGGTAGTGTATGTCTGCTTTTTGAAAAATTTTATTTTTAAGAATTACTGTATTAATAGAATCACAGAATTACATGGAGTTGGAAGGGACCTCTGGAGATCATCTAGTCCAACCCCCCTACCAAAGCAGGTCCTCCTAGAACAGGTTGCACAGGAACTTGTCCAGGTGGGTTTTGAATGTCTCCAGAGAGGGAGACTCCACCACCTCTCTGGACAGTGTGTTCTGCCACCCTCAAAGTAAAGAAGTTCCTCCTCATGTTTAGATGGAACTTCTTACATTCAAGTTTGTGCCCATTTCCTCTTGTCCTGTCACGGGGCACCACTGAAAAAAGACTGGCCCCATCCTCTTGACATCCACCATTGAAGTATTTATAGGAGCTGATCAGATCACCTCCTCTTCTCCAGATTAAAAAGACTCAAGTCCCTCAGCATTTCCTTGTAAGAGAGATGCTCCAGGGCCCTTTGTATTCCTCTGCTGTACCCTCTCCAGCAGTTCCCTCTCCTTCTTGAACTGGGGAGCCCAGAACTGGACACAGTACTCCGGATGGGGTCTCACCAGGGCAGAGTAGAGGAGCAGGATAACCTCCCTTGACCTGCTGGTCACACTCTTCTTGATGTGCCCCAGGATGCCATTGGCCTTCTTGGCCATAAGAGCACATTGCTGGCTGATCCCATAATGCAGTGGGATTTTTGTGATTTGTACTAGGGGCTAGATCACACTGCTAACTACTAGCAGTCCAAAACCAGAGTCAGATTTTTCATGTGGAAGTTCAAACATACAGAGGATCATTGCTGTTGCCACATGAAGTTGGAAGTCACCTTTCAGAAAGAAATCCATGTGGTTTTCTAGCATATATGTTCATGCCCTTTAGTTTTGCGGGATTTCAGTCCTTATCCTCCAGACTCATAAGGAAGTTAAGGAGTACTTCAGTACTTTTTGTTCTTCTGGTGAAAATGAAGAGCGGTGGGATGTTTTGGTTTGTGGGTTTTTTCCGTATATTGAGTCTGAGTAAAATATGCAGGAGTTAATGATACTTCGTGAATGCTATTCTAATTTCCTGTGCTTTTAAGTTAGAGGCATTAGTCGTTCACAGTTTTTTTTATGTGTGCATAGCAGTGGTACTTCTTATATGTGATGCTAAAATTTTTCTGCATGGATAATTTAGCAACAACTGAAGATGAAAAACGGAGTTTGAGAAGGAATTTCTTATGTTACAGCTCATTGATATAGAAAGAGGAGTCCAAAGAAAATTAATCTGTCAGTTTTAAAAGTCATTGTATACTCAATTACAGGAAAGACCTAAGCAGTAAAGCTGTCCTGGACTTGTAACAGCACTGTGCTATTCAGTTCTGAGCATATTTATCTTTGGTCTTGCTGCCAAATCCAGTATCTTTTAATCTAAACATTTTTCCATCATGAGTTAAGCTAAAATAAACCTAGTGTATGGTGTGAATGCAGTAAGCATAATTAAAATTAAATTAATTACACAGAATTAAAACAAATCTAGCATAAGGTACTTGATAGTGTCAATAACACTATTTCAGGCATCAATAGAATGATTTCTTTTCTCCTTCTGAAACCCACATTGTTATGGCACAAATATAAGTGGAAATATTTCAACAGTGTATCATATCAGCTTCAGCATGGCATCAGGCTTTATATTTCAGAGGTTTAATTACAATTCAAGTACATTAGAACAAATTATACTCTTACATTTGCGATGACTGAGTAAAGATACTGGCAAAGTTTTGTTGATTCACATTAACTCTGTATATCTGTTCTCTCATTCTCTTTATGTGTTACAATATGATAATACTTAATGCATTGAAATGGACATATTGCTTGCTATTGCACTGAAGCATCTGGAAAGCTTTGTGCCAGGATTTGCCTTGATTTTTGTACTAATTATATAGAAAACATGTATTGAAACCACATTTTTATCCAGACAGTTTTACCTGCTTTACCTATAGATTACAGCATCTATATATAAACACACGCATAAGTGTGCATTTGGGTGCATGTGTGGATATGTATACAGTATTTACATGCACACTCCCACAAATGCACACACAAATTTGTCTGTAATCCTGTAGAAAGTAACTACTTTCAACTGCTTCTTCGGTTCGTATGTCAGAGGCCACAAATTGAACCTAAAATACCCAGTTCTGCTGATGTGCTACATAGGTGATAGTAAACCATCAAGTGATTAAAATCTGTGCAGTTTTGTTTTTAAAGATTTCTGAAAAAGCATGATAGAACCCAGTAAAAAGGTGTCAAACTTTCAAAACTTAGAAACCCAGGTTAACTTTCCCACACCCATTCAGTGTAATTTTGTATTGCTTATACATAAATACTTTTATACAATCCAAATTAAATGATTATTAATGCAAGCATGATTGTCTTTGTAAACTTGTGTGTAACTGAAAGGATGTCCCATACTCATTGTGGGTAGTTACTTGAAGTCATACAGATCGTTTTATTCGTGGGGTTCTCAACAGTGAATGTTTTGGCTTTGAAACCTTGATATTGTTTAAACAGGTTTTGTAGGCAGTATTTTTATGTGCTTAAAATACTCCATAACAGCCTTCCAAGAGATAATCTTCAGTTAAATATTTATGTGATTCCATGAGTCTGTCTTGTGTATTTTTTTTGTCAGGAAATGATGTACGTTTGGAATGGCTTTGCAATTGTGGGCAAAAGAGCAGACCTCACTGAAAGTTTACTGGTAACAATTGAAAAAGAAGAAACTGCTCTACAAAACGAAACTAGTAAGTGATCAGTTAAGATGGAGTTAATAAACTGGTAAGAAATGCTGAAGTTTTTATTTGCTTCCGTCTACTGATGTTTTGTGAGGTAAGTTTTGACTCAGGCAATGTGCTATTGAATCTGAGTATGGGAATTTTGGAGCCACATGGAAGTTAGCAGTGGTTCTTCAATATGTTCTTCATCCAGCATGATTGATGCTGCAGAAAAATACAGAAAACTCAAGGATGTGAGGTTATTACTTATAGAACTTAACTGAATCTTGCTAAGACATTGCAGTCTGAGAGCATTCTTGGAATGTCATCTGCTAATTTCTTACCAGTTTGATAAACAATTTTTCTAAATCAATTTGCACCACACTTTTACTTTACTACAGAGAAAAATACTGAGCAGAATATGACTAAGTATAAAGGAAATAATGAAGTACTGCACATGAGTCTGTTTGGTCTTTTATTTATTTCAGCCAGGTGTACCTGTTTTTATCAGGTGGCTGCTGTCATCTGTCCTGTGAACTTCTCAGTAGACTTCTCTTTTTTGTTCTAGAATGAATAAATATTATCCTTTCGCACATGAAACTGTTTTTATTGGTAATACATTAAAAATATAATTACACCTATCAGCAATTGACAAAGTTTTGCTACATTATTAAAACATTAATTATGAAATATAAATGTACATCTACTTAGGACTTAGATATAAACTGAAGTGATGCATCAGAAGTTATACAAGGACATACAAAAAATGCACACTGGTAAAATCTGAATATTGTAGTAAGATAAATGAGAGTAACTTGCAAGGCCAAGACTGAATTGGGTCCCATTAATTTTTTTTAATCTATTCACATTTCTGCATAATTGATAGTATACCTCTTAAATCTCAAGTGTTTTCCTTTTTTGTTATCATATTAAAACCGAAAGATAATGATAAGCAAGATGTTCAAATAAAGTCATGTTCCTATGAGTTCTGTGGGGAGGGTTGTGACAGCAGCTGTAGGGAGCCCAGTGCTGTATCGTGCAGAGGCTTGTGCTGTAAGTGCTAATCAAATGTAGCAGTTCAGTAAATTTCCTGTCAAATTCCGAAGCAAAGATGCACAAGGTAGCAAAACAAAAGGAACAGAAATAAGACCAATATATTTTTCTTATGGTAATACGCAGTTTACAAGTAGGATGTGTAATCTGGAAGTGTATTTGTCTTTTATCTGTATCTTTTTTAATAATAACTGCAGTCAAATGTAGTTTTGTTCTGGGCTTTGTATCTGTGATCCTGACTTCCCTTTAAAGATGTGGGCTCAGAGAAGGTAAAGACTCTGATTACCAGAATTGCATCTCAGCTGAGACCCAAAGAAAGTGATTAAGGCTATTAGCTGAGTGTGGCCAGGATACAATATTATTTTGAGACAGCTGTCAGTACTAGGTGACACCTAGTCCACCTTAAAGGACTGCTAAGGTGCTGTAAAAAAGCGTGTTAATTGTACGCAAAGGTCTTTTAGGGTTTGAGCCTTGAAGCTGTTGATATTTGGTTGGTTCCAGTGAACAGGCACAGCAAGGAATCTGTCAAGGATTGAAAGTGGTTTTATGTTGTACCAAGCTGAAAATAGAGATGGTAGAAGGGACAGATGGAAAGCATTAGAAATAATTTTTTATTTTTCTTCAGGATTTCTGTAAATCTTATTCTTCCACACTCATCTCCAAGATATAAAAAAGGAATTTGTAACTTCAAGAAAAAAAATCATTTTTTGTGTGTTTTCCAATCCGGATTATGATATTTCCTCTGGTATAGAGGACTGCATGAAGATGGTTCTCCCACATGTATTACAAGGTTGCCTGTATTAAATTGGCCTGTGCATTTACTGTTATTTACTGTCAGTGTTTTGGCATAATAACTTTTCTTCCTGTGGGAAATACCAGTGAGATACTAGTTGAAGTTGTTGAAGTCTGGCAAGCTTTTACTGTCATCAGTGCTTGCCCCCAGTAATTTCAATGAATGAGTCCTTTAGGAGACAGTCATATGAATGTGATTCTTTAGCCTAGAAAAACAGGCTAGAGGGAATGCAAAATACTCCCCCACTGCGCTTCTACCTGTCACTAAAAGCGCAGTCTGTCAGTTTTTATATATCAAGACTTTCTGGCTTTAAACACAGACAGAAATAAGCCTGAATGTAGTGGCAAAGCACTTCGCTGAATCCTAAGATGCTTTTAGTCTCGCATGTTTCAGATCTGTTTACGTAGGAAGTTTTTGGCAGGCTATTAAGAAAAAAAATTAACGTGACCTTAGAGAGCTGGTAATTAGTTGTAAACAACATGATCTGAAGGGCGAGTGTTTTGCTTCCTGAGTTGTTAATATATGTGCTGCCATCTGTCTATCCGTATGTGTTTTCTTCCCTTTCTTTTCCTTCCCTGCACCCAGCAAATGCTATAAACCAAGGCAACAAAAAAGGACCACATTTGTTAAGGTTATATTTCTGAATTGCTTCACAAAAGCTCTTTCATCTGATATTTTTAGTCCTATTGAACATAAAAACTTTCTTGAATTTTCCAAATGTTATACACTACTAGTGAAGCTTCTTAATTGTTAGAGATGATGGGAATACTAATAAACTCGTTTTCTCGAATTTGTACTGCCAAATAATGCCTCTGAAAAGTTCTGCAGGACAGAGTCCTAGGGTGCTCTTGTGCTTTTCATGTTGCTGGTTATATTGGAGGTTTGCCAGTGGTCTGCAACAGCTATTAAGAAGCTATTAAGATAATGTAGTGTGAAGGACATTTCAATCTCACTGTAGGTTGTGATTCCTGTTTTAGATGTTACAAGTACAGAAGTCTTTAACTGATGCCAGTTTATACCCTGCTTTGTACTAACTTCCAGATGCAAAAGACTGGGGAATATCTGGCTATTCCAATTTCTTCCTATTTCTTCTTAGCCTGTATCTTTAAAGAGAAAAATAGAGATGTTAAGCACACATTTTCTTTAATAGAAAGTATTTAAAATTGTGCCAGAAGGTTATGTATGTTTTGAGGTATAAAATCTGAGAAGCAAAGTCCTGAGTCTGAATGCATATTCCCTACTGAAAATGTAATTTTCCTTTTCATGATGTCTCCAAATTGTTTGATGATGTATCTTGCTTTTACTTTTAGATCACAATGAATACTATATGGATGATGTGTGCATGGTGCAGTTACTGAAAGGCCTCTGCCTGAAACACTTAGGAAGACTCATGCAAGCTGAACTATGTTTCAGTAAAGTAATTCAAAGGTAACAATAACATGAACAGACTTTTTACCTTTATATTTTGTAGCCTTGGGTGAGAGTTCTGATATTCCTGTAGAAGCCATCATGTTAGAATTTTGA
>JAHREE010000197.1:864340-1005527 GCA_033628505.1 Tringa tobata
CCTATAGCCGAGACATCTCAAACTTCAGACAACACTTCTTAAAGTCAATGTTTTGCATGGGGCGGGAGGAAAAGTTTTCTGGTAAATTAAATACCTGCATTCTGGTCAGCTTTACTGTCTACATTTCTTGGACTGCTACAATACATTTAGACTGTTTATGAAATAAGCAGTCTCCCTGCTTTAAGACACACTTCCGTGCACCAAGGCTTTTCTTGGCAAATGAAGTGCATCTGTAGAAGTGTTCCTCTCCAAGTGTTGTGAGAGCTTCTGCAGTGCTTGTGCTTTTTCACTCTGCAGTATTGGTTGATGTTACTCTATTCAGGTAAGCATCAAAGAGTTGATTGCAAAAGACACAGGACGTGCCAAAATATGAGGTGCCTTCTTCACCTCATTCTGTAGTGGCAAGATCAGCCTTCAGGAATTCCAGGTGCACAAAGCCTGTGGAAAAGTCTGGAATATGCAAGAATTACCCCTTGACAGAGGAGGGTCAAGCTGGGAAAAGTGTGGACGGATTAGTCATACATATGTCCATGGCAACTCAACATACTTAAGTACATGGGACACTGGCATATAACCATGAATGATGAGGGAGCTGGCCAATGATATTATAATACTCCATTAACTTTGAGAGCTTGTGGCAATTAGGGGAAGCTCCTGAGGACTGGAAGAAAGCAAATGTCACTTCTATCTTCACAAAGGTCAAGGAGGAGCATCTGGGGAACTGCAGGCCACTCAGCTTCTCATCAGTCCCTGGGAAGGTGTAGTAAATAATTCTGGAAACCCTTTCTGAAATCCTGAAGGTGATCAGGAGTAGCCAGCATGGATATGTGAAGGGGAAATCATGCTTAACCATCCTTATAGTCTTCCACTATGAGATGACTGGCTCAGTAGATGAGGGGACAGCAGTGGGTGTTCTTTATCTTGAGTCTAGACAGGTTTTTGACACTGTCTGTGACGATATTGTGGGAGACAAACTGATGCAGTCTCAACTATGTAAGTGGGGAGTGGGCTGAATTGAAAACTGGCCGAATTGCTGTGTTCAGAAGGCTGTGATCAGTAGCATGAAGTCAGCTGGAGGCCAGTCCCCAGTGGAAGAATGCGGAGTTTGATGCTGGGGCCAATAGTTTTTAACATCTTCATTAAGGACTGGCATGATGGGACAGAATGCAACCTCAGCAAATGTGCAGATGATACAAAGTGGTAGAGTATGCTAGATGGTTGTGCTGCCGTTCAGAGCGACCTGTGCAGGCTGGAGAAATGGGCTGACAGTCAACCTCATGAATTTCAATGAAGGGAAGTGCCACTCTCTACCCCTACAGGCAGTAGCACAGGCTGTTGGGAGCAGCTTGTCACAAAATGCCCTGGAGATCCGGGGCATTATGGTCAACTGCAAGCTGACCATGAGCCAGCAATGTGCCTTTGCAATGAAGATGGCAAACAGTGTCCTGAGTTGCATTAGGAAAAGTGTCATCAGGAAGTCAAGGGTGGTGATTCTTCCTCCCCTTTCAACGCTGGAGGCGCTGCATCTGGAGTACGGTGTCCAGTCCTGGACTCACTGGTACAAAGGAGACATGGATATACTGGAGCATGTCTAACAAAGGGTCACAAAGATAATTAAAGGCTTGAAGCATCTGTTATGTAAGAAGAAGCCAAAAGAGCTGGGAGTATTCAGCCTGGAAAAGAGAAGACCTAAAAGGGTTACCTGAAGGGAGTGTGTTGTTTTGGTTTGTTTTTTTTAAGAGCCAAGCTCTTCTCAATGATGCCAGAACCAGAAGTAAGGAGCACAAACTGAAATACAAGAAATACTGATTAAACATAAGGAGATATATATATATATATATTTTTTTTTGTCAAACACTGGCACAGGTTGCCCAGTGAGACTGTGGAGTCTCCATCCTTTGAGATATTTGAAACCTAGGTGGACACAGTCTGGGACAGGTTGCTGCCATTGATCTTGCTTTGGGCAGAGGATTGGACTAGACGATCTCCAGAGGTGCCTTTGAGCCACAGTGATTCTAAGAATTTCTTGTATTGAGGAAAAGTTGAATTTTCTTACTTCTCTGCTGATTTGTTCAGGCAAGCTGGGGTAAAAGGGTCTCAGTTCTGTGAGTGGGAAAGAAGTATTTCTATTATTCTGCCTATCCTAATGAAAGTTGTTTTTATCTCAAGTCATCTTTTTGGATGGTTGGCTTTTTTTGAACTAAGACACACAATGACAGGACAAGGAGCAACGGGCACAAGCTGGAACATAAAACGTTCCATTCAAATATGAGGAAGAACTTCTTTATGGTGAGGTGATAGAGCACTGGAACAGGCTGCCCAGGGAGGTCATGAAGTCCCCTTCTCTAGAGATTTTCAGGACCCACCTGGATGCAGTCCTGAGTAATGTGCTCTGGGCAATCCTGGTTCAGCAGGGGAGTTGGACTAGATGGTGTCTAGAGGACCCTTCCAACTCTGACGATTCTGTGATTCCATGTAATAGGGTCCCAGTCTTGGAACTGTGTTCATGGTAGCTTGGGTAACATACCACAATGCAAATAGGAATTAGGAAAGAATAAATTTTTACTTCTAGAAGGTCACGTTGAACATACTTTATGTCTGCTCTTTGCAGGTATAATTAATGTGCACAGAGTTAACCATTAAAATGGTTCCAGAGTGTTTTCTCTGGCTGTGTGCTTTTACAGGCAGTGATTGCATTTAAAAGTTAACTGGTCAGTCAAGGAAATGTTGTAATTAACCACTTTTGTACTTTTTTTTTGGTTTTCTAGTGAGAAGCAAATAAAATATGACAGTTATTTGGTGCCATTCACCCTGTATGAAATGGGTCTCCTGTACAAGCAGCAGGATGAGAGAGAAAAAGCAATAAGATACATAGAAACTGCAAAGTGAGTAGATTCTCCTTTTTATTTTTTATGTGTCAGCCTGTAGACTAAGAATAACTGAGTAACTTTAGCTGTGAAGGCACGTATGTGTGTGTTCTTCCTGCCAGCACCTTTGCAAAATACAAGTAATTGTAAATCTGTGTTCTTGACTTGAAATTTCAAGTTTTCTGATATAGTTGCATGTTACAGTTTCAAGAAACTCTTTTCTTCAGACACAGTGGAATAGACGGTATCAAACAAGACAGAGTATGAGGGGAAAATGTCTCCTTTTGATTTAGGCTTCAGAGATGCTGAGGCTCCACTGCATGCATGGGATAGAGCTGGAGAATCCAGAGAAAAGATCTGTACCAGCTCTGTCCCGGAGAGCAGCAGGGGGGGCTTACATGTGCTGCAGTAAAGGTGTTGGTGAGAGTGGGTTAAAAGCTGGTACCACCTCCCTTTTTCCTTTCACATCCTGTCACAGAAGAGCAGCAGAGAGCTAAATTTACTGAAGAACAGCATGTTCGCTTCATCTGTAGATTGTAGTATGGAACAGAATTTGCCCCTTGTGTGTGTACAGATAGTTGTAAATGTGAGTTAGAAACAACTTCCTAAAACCTTTTTTCCGAAACACAGTAGTTCCTTGCCTTTTTTTTTTTTTAAATCACATAATGTGATTTCTCTGTGTTTTATTACTCTGAGTTGTGTTTTGCAGCAGAATATACACTTTCAGCTAAGAGCCTTTCTTTTGTGTAGTCTTCTAGCTTGCCTTTTCAGAGCAAATTTCAGTACTGGGAAGGGCTGTTGAAAGGATTGTAGTAAGTGAAAGAGATGCTAAGACACGAATCCAATTTATCAGGACTTTTAATTGTTAGTACTGGTATAAGTCTCTGCTCAATTTGTGGAGGTAGCATTAAGTGTCTTATAACTCATCAATCTCTGTTTCTTTTTGAAGAAATGAAGGCTGTTAACTTTGGTACTTCAGTGTATCTATGAAGTAGAAACAATACAGGCCAATTTTTTTTTTTCTTAAAATAACTTTATTCTTTGCAGAAACAACTACAAAGAATACTCTATGGAGTCCAGGTTACACTTCAGAATTCATGCAGCACTTGACAGCTTGAAGGTGTCGCCGGCTTCAACACCTTGAATGAAGAGGGATGTTTTTCATGCATACAATACATACAATAGCCTACACAATCTTTTTGCAATCTTTTTTTATTTAATCAAGAAACAACTTGATGATTGTTTTCTGTCATCTGTGGTTTGATGTATGTCATTCCTTCAGAATGTTCTTTTTCTGTATAGCGCATACACTATATCTACTTGATACTTTAAAGAAGACCTTATATTTTGTTTGATAAAAATAATTTAATATTTGACTTGAATGGGGGATATTTAAAAAAAGTGATGGTGCAATAAAGTTTAATGCAAACACTTTATTTTTTTATATGAAACCAGGTGCGGGTTATGCAGTGGAACTGGTGATAATTTCTGCGTTTTGTGAAGGTTTGATTTTCTGCAGTACACTTGAGATCTTTTTGCTTCTGGAACAAAAATGCAGTGTCTGCAGATAACCTTTACCCACATTTGGCATACCATGTTCCAAAATCTGTGTTCCAGAGGAAAAAATTAATCATCTTTGACTTAATTTCATTTTGGGAACAAAATGAACCCATCTGAAGTGCACTATTTTTACACTGTCAGATAAAGTTAGGCAGGGCTACATGTATAATATCTTTGCAGATCTGCTTCACTCAAAATAAGTGATTATGGGGGATATTTTTCAGTCATAGAAAAGCAGGGCTACTAGGGACATTAAGAGATTGTGTATTCTTTTTTTTTTTGCCCTAAGGCAGATCAACAGTCTTAGGTCATTCGTGATAGATACATGTTTAACCTTTTTTTTTAAAAAGCAAACTTGTACTGAGAGAGGTTTTGTAACTTACACAGGATGTCTTTTCCAGTGGGAAAAGACTAGGAAATTTTTCCTGATGTCAACCCCAAATAATGCTTGACACAAGTGAAACTGATTGTTTACTGTCTTCTCTGCCATGAGTCTGGAGAAAGGATTGTTATTTCCCTTTTTTGAAGCAGTCTTTTAATATTTGAAGACTGAGCCCCTTCTTGGTATTCTCTGTTCTTGGGTTCCAGCCAAAATAAATAAATATTTGTAGAATTTATTTATTTTCCTAATAATATTAGGAAATATTAGTTGAATAAACATAATGGGTCTTTAAAAGTGGAAAACCTAATCCAAAGTCTGTTGTCTTCACTGGTCTGGATTTGTGCCTATTGTAAATGCATAACTAAATTGTGTAAAATTAGACACCTGTAGGTTTGAAGCTTAGATATCTGAGAGACTGAGTCACCAATAAATGCTTATTTTAAAATACATTCTATTAACTGTAGCTAAAGTAGAAAAGATATTTGTTTCTTTGTCAGTAGCGAATAGCATACGCTATCAACTGACTTCTCTAAATTACTTGACCATTCATACATATCTGTTTATAAGCTGTAGACAGCAAAAATAAAATTCTGCATGTAATATTTTCAGACAATACTTTTAATACCTCTTTGGGTCTTTTCATGTTCAGTCAAGGATTATTTCGGTTTAATCTGATGATTGGATTATAGCAATCAAATGGAAACACGTCATTTTCTTGTGAAAGGCAGTGAAAACAACAGCCAGTAACACTGTTATAATTTGTGTTTCAAATAGTAATTCACTCTACAGAAAAGTGAGAACTGGGACTACAGACTCTCAGGATGGAGCATGAAGTAGTCTCTGATATCTTGATTTTGTGGAGAGTGTCTTACAGTTAGCGTTTTATGGGTGATTTGGGATAGAAATCAAAATAAAGCAAACAATGACCTTCCTTAGAATGATTTTTTTTTTTTGAAAGTTTAGTACAGAGTGTATTGTAGCAGTGTACGTTTTTCAAGGAGAATGATACTGAATGAAGAGAGAGTAAAAAGAACTTTGTTTTCTTCAGGTAGCCTTCCAAAGTCAATATTAACACCCTGTGTATGTTACATTTTGTCTCTTTTGGCACCTGCCTTTCTGCACTCATGCAGAGAACAGGCATATCAATGCAAATTTGTGATACCCTCTGCAGTGTTTTGATGACCTGAGGTCCCCAACATAAGTACTGTTGATAGCTTGTCTTCTTTTCTGTGCTGCTGTTCCAGACCTGTTAATTAGCCTGATTGGTTAAGATTCTTAGCTTTATTCTGGATTTTTTTTTGCCAACGTACTAGCAGTGGAAATACAAACCTGTGAGAGTGATTTGTAAACCTTCACTTAAGGTAGGTCTCAGTAGAGCTGTAGAGATGCTTTGTCTTCCAAACACTGCAGAAAATGCGCATGTCTCCCCGACGCAATGTGTCATTGATGCACTATTATTTAGTACATTATGTCTAAGTTAAAGTGATTTGTGGCTAAGAGTTGGGACAAAAAGTCCACAGCTTTTTTTTTTTTGCCTGCTGTATACTGTACTGGGCCTTAAATACAACTCTGATTTAGTCTTATGGCTCTTTATAATCTTCACCTGGCTTGCTCACGTCCCATAGGAATTTTGAATAATACGCTGAAACTTGGAGCGAAGCTGAGCATTTACTCTATGATGCTGTAATCTCCATTGATAATTGCAGGAATTGCAATATATTCAAGAGCAAAGCTAAGTCCTTAGTTTAAGCAAGCAAGGCTAAACTTACATAGTTACGTTATGACAAAAGATCATTCTGATCTTTCTGATAATAAATATATAATTATTTTTTTAAGGTGAGGAATAGTAAAGTAGCCTGGTTATAAGACAAAGCTTCTCTTTTATTAAGAATTGTCTACTTAGAAATTATTGCAAAAAAATTCTTGTCTGTGCATATCATGCAAATGTTTAGTCTTGGTGAAAGTTCATTGTATTACGGTTTTTAAGTCCTAGCTCACTACTTTCTAACAAAAATGGAAAGAAAATACATGTTAAAAGAAAGCTGATTGGATTGTTTTGTGTCTGTTCTGATACACGTGTGGCAGCTGTATTAGCACCTTACGGCCAGAAAAATGTACAATAATCATATCATCTTATATTTGTAAAACATCTTGCCAACTAATGTATAAAAGAAGTAATATCTTGTAACAAATACAGCTTAGACTTTGCAATTTTATTACTGATGTTAATATCCTTTTGTTTCTGTAAGTTCTTACACTGCATAGTTCAACAAAGAATGTTTATATTTGCGGTTTATGGTGCGGTTCTTTGCTTCTATTGAGGTGTGCGCATGTTCATGTCTGGTACCTGAGTAAAGCCAAGGTCAGAATAATGGAGGATGAGGGGTGATGAAGTTCGTTCTCATTTTAAGAGTATGTAGAAATCTTTATTGTGATGCATTGGAGCAGATTCTCACTTCAGAGGAATAAATCACACTTTATGCTACCTTGTGCCGAGTTTGGCACAGTATTCTACTTGTGCATAAAGAACCTTCAGCTGAGATTTATCTAAACAGTATCAACAAAAAAGGCCCAACCTCAGGTTTAAACAATCTGTCTTTGGCATATAGCTCTTTTATATAACTGGTCTAGCCTGAGAGGTTGAAGAAAAGCTATCAAGGTCTAGGAGAGGATAAAGGCTCCCCTGAAATGTGGACAGCAAATGTAAAATAAACTACTTCAGTCTTAATTTCTCAGAGATCAAATAATACCTTTGAATGGTATAAAATGCAAGATAAATAATTAACTAATTCTGTTATCAGTTATATCATTAAATTCAATGAGAATTAGATTTAATGTACTGCTAGGATTCTTTTAAAACCCCAGCATTAAAACAGGGAGAAAACAATCTTTTCACATGTGTGCAGAGCTTGGTTTTAGTGACATTTAGAAAAGTAAATGTTCAAAGTTATTTTTTAGTGTGGCACGGTTAAGCGTTTCTGTATCTCCATGTGACTTTCCCCTATGCTTTCCAGCAAACAGGTCAACTTAATTACCATGGTTTGAATGGTAAGAATGCTGATTATGATTATCATAAGAACATAGATAACTTAGCTTACAGAAAGGCAGAGGAATGGAGATGCTCCTGTATGTTCGTTGCTGCCTGTAAGACACTGATGTAACTATTAGACATAACATAGTCCAGAATAAAACCTTTGTATCTAGATTAGAGTGCTTGCGGAATATTGAATAAAGGATGTACATAGAATAGAAGAAGGAAAAGAAGATACACCAAGGAAAGATATAAGCACAAAAATAAGAACTACATCTGTGTTTGTGCAAGTATTTGGCAGAAGTTAATGTCACATTTATAAGTCGAAGCTATAGTCATCTGGTCAGCTCAACACTTGGACTCCCTGTATTCCGGCCAGGGCAAGAATATCAGTGGTACTGGGATCTTAGCTTTGTTTGTTCGTCCATGGGTCTCTTGTTGTTTGTTAGGTTGTATTTGTTTGTGTTCTGTCTTTTTTAAAATCTGCTCTTGCCATTTACTCATTTTTTCTTTTTCATAAATCCTGTAGACAGCTTCATAAAGAAATTTTAAGCATTGTGGCTCTGAACTCTGCAGTTTGTAGAAAAGTAACCTGTGAAAAAAATCAGAGCCTCTGGTTAGCATAGCAAATTAAACATTTAATGAATGCAATATTATTGCACTTTTTGTAGAAGTGTAAGCATGCAGTTCCAGTCTATGGGGAAGCACATATCAGCTAGGTAGGAGTACCCTCCTAGATTGAGTCACTCATTTAAAGAAACAGCTTCTTCAAATGCATTAGCAGTAGGAGGTGTCTGTGCCATGCTTTTGTACCATAAAAGTTGTAGTTAGAACATTGAAGTTGAGTAGGCCAGATTCAATACCTACCTCATCTGAAGCCATAGGATGAAGAATACTCAGTGTTGATGACATGCCACTGTGTGGGAAAACTGCTAAGTTTTTTTCTGAAATCCCACTTGGGAGGTTAATATCCTTATATACTTGAGCATGTAAATGTGGATCTCAAAGGTTAATTTCCTTATTGTAAAATGGGTGTAAAATGATATTAAGGTAGCATTTTTTGCTTAAATGACCAGCTCTTACTTCAGTATCTAAAATGGGGGTGGAGGGATATGTAAAATTAGGTTAATGCTACTTATATAGCTTATGTTAGGCTTAACTTGCTTCAGAGCATTAGGAGATCTTCAGAATTAAACTTGATGTAGAAAAGAGGGCAGTATGAATTTAAGTATGGTTTTATTTTTAATACAATTGTACTCATGGGGCTAGAACTTAGACATTTTTTTTTTTGCCTGGAGCTAAGTTATGCTGAGGTACCGGTATAAAACTTATGTCCACAACACCCAACCCACCTTCATCATTGAGAGATTGCTTATCTCTCTTCTAAGAGGTTCTGTATCGCATGCATTGATGAACCTACTTAAGCAATATTCTACAAAGGAATCCAGCTGTAGTTTAAAATTTTTATGGCTTAGAATGTGCATGCTCAAGCTTTACTTTGACAAGATGCTTGCCTTAAATCTCTTTACAAAACTTTACAGTCACATTAATATAATTGCTTCAAATCAATTTGCATTAGTTCCTGCATCAGAGGAGTCAAAACTTCCAATGATTGTTGACAATGGGTTAATGTTAGATGTTTTTTCACCTACTCTTCACTGTTTTATACACTTGGATAGAAGACAAATTGAAAAAAGTTTACACTTGTTTTGTGTATAATACAAATAAAGTTCAAGATCAATTTCTTTTCACAACCCAAATGGAAAGTGCTCCATTTTTTACTAGACTGTCCATACTCTGTGGAAGCAGTTTATTTAATTTATTCCAGTTAAAAATGCAAATCCTGCAATAATCGTTGCATCTATTGCATCATGAATCTTTGAAGTGGTAGCTACTTTAAATCAGATTCTTGGGAGCTGAAAGAAGAGGGCTGAAAGTGGGATGTGTTTTGGGGAGTTTTAAGGTCCTTATAGATGAACAGTTAAGCAGGATGCTACAGGATGCAGTATACTGCATGACAGTCCATATGTCTTAATGCCTAGTGAATATGAAACCACAAGCAGGATATGGTATAGCTCTTTTTCTTCATACTAAGATGTTAAATACTTTAAGCAGAAGAAAAGAAATAAACCTTGCCTGAAGATCAGAATCTGCAACTGGAATATTGTATGCTGTTGAGTAATAACAATTCTGCTTACTGAAGAAATCACCCTCATTTAAGGAACTCTGAAGAAGAGCCTTCTTCATAATGGCTACACGTTGTAAGTGAAAAAGTTGCTGCATCAGTGTCTCTGGAATTTCTGGATTCACGCAATCTGATTAAAACCTAATTATATCTTTTGTTGTCTACACAGTTCCGGTGAATAGTCTTCAGTGCCACCTGGTAAACTGGTGGACCTTATATTATGAATGTTCCATTTTCTATCTTTTTCAGTTAGCCTATATTAAAACTGCTGTGGTTGTTATTTGGTGTGCTACTCAAGCAGTATATTGCAGTAGAACTACCAATTGGTTTGCAAAACTGATACTAGATTTTACTGACTGACATTGGCAGGACAAAAATGGAAAGTTAACTCCCGCTTCAGTTAACTTCTTATGCAAGCAAGTTTTGCTTAACTTCAGGAATCTTAGCTATTCACTTAAGTGAGATTAGGTCTACCAATCTGAATGCCCTCCAGTGTGTCATCTGGAAACTTAGTCTGGGTGGACTTTTTTGAAACCGTTACATGCCCCATGTTTCTGGTGTGTGAAACACATTTGGAACAATGAGAAGTTTGTCGGCAGCTGTTTTTCCTTCTGGACACCTCTGAAGCTAAGAAGGAAAAACAGAGCCATCACTTTACTTTTTTTTTTCTTCCTTGAATTTTTCATTACTTGCCTAGGATAGCTGGGTTGTAATCCTGTTACTACCCGCCTGCCTGACTGACTGAAATTGGTAGCAGAGCCTTCAAAGAAAAATCTTTTGTCTTGGCCTGCGCTCTGTGCTCCCCTGGAATAATGCAAAACCGAGATGCCTGCTTGTCTCTGCCAGCTGTAGCTGTTGCCCTCATTCAGATGGGAAAGGGGATAGCCATGAGGAAAGGGGCGGGAGAAGTTTGGGTGTGAAGGGTTGGGGTAGAAATAGGGGTACATTGCATGGGGATTTCCGTAGCACCCAAATGTGGGACCAAACAGAACAATGTGAAAGGGTAAAGCAAATGTGGTGGTGACAGAAAGGTGTCGAGTAATAAAAATTGCGGTGCAGAATAACCATTTGCTGGCCAAAAGGAGGTGATATGATCCAGAGGTAATGCAGAACAAAGTATTCTTTTTCTGCTCAATTGAGAGGAGAGCTGATGAGGATAGACCTGCCGTGAGGGAAAGGGTGCTGTGCTCCTGAGGGGTGTATGGAGTGAGTTCTGCTCCAAGAACAGAGTACAAGTACTGTTCAAAGAAACAACGTACAAATTGCAAACCAGTATAGTTATTTTGAAGTACTTGAATCCTTCCAACTCCTCAAATCTAGACAGTTGCTGATTTCATGTAGTTGGGGTTCCCTGTTGACAGTTGCAGAGAAAGGGTGCTCTGAGTTCCCGTGTGAAGGCTTTCTCTCTGCTGTCAGTGCAGCCTGGATGGGAGTCTCTGCCTGTCTGAAATGGACATTTCCTAGAATGACAGATTTAAAAAAAAAAACAAAAGCAAAAACAAACAAACAAAAAAACCCAACATGCTAAATTGTGGGAAAAAATTGAGGTTTTGTAATGCCAAATCTTAAACGTTTAATGATTTTAGTTTTTTTCCAAGTTAAATTGAGAAAGTTTGCTTTTGTCCATTATAAATCTCTGACTGACTTGGCAAGACTTTATTTAAATTCATTGTGTTCATTCTGGGTTAGAACCTAGACATTTACCTACGGAGAGATGTGAGGTGGGATCACATATCCGTCTGATCTTTGGGCATCTAATGTAAGTTTCCTCAGAGGGCTTCCAGAGAGAAAGTTTAGAGCAGTCATCTCAAATGAGGATTGATACTCATCAGACTTAATGACTAATTTAGATTAAATTAAACTGACTAATATGAAAATAGTTGGTCTTAAATTGTTATTTGGTTTGTCTTCTGTGTAAAATTAAAGGGTGGGTGGGGCACCTCTTAAGATGCTTCAGCTTCACTGACTTTAACTGCAGTAAAGATCCTTATAGATACTATAGATCCTAGAATAGATGAGTTCTCGCAGCTGCCTATGTTCTTAACAGTCCGAAACACTGCTCGGCCAAGTCCAGTTGTGTTACGGACACCAGCTCTAGCCAGGGCCAGTGTACAGCTTTCCTAGAATAAGCAGCTTTCCCAAGAGCACTGTTCTTAAAATGGCTGATGTAGACTTCATAGCAACTGTCCGTTCTCCTCTGTAGCACAGTTTAATACCTACGCTCATTTTGAGAGGATAGAAAGAAAGAAAGAAGGAAGTAACTTAGTGAAATAATAGCAACAACAATCTGAGTAGAGGATATAGAGGACAGGGCCTACCATCCTAGTACAGGAAGCTAGAAAAAGAGTTGATATTAGATGCAGCTTTTTTCATAATGATAATAGAACACTCCTGTCCAAATTTTTGAACAGCTGTTTTAGTTAATGTTTTATCAATGGTCCTATAGGCTCTTGCTGTTGAATGACCTGAAATTCAGTTTGTGGACCTTTACACTTAATTTTGAAGCTGTTCTCCCGTGGCTTGTGGTTTGGTGTTTTGTTTTTTTTTTTTTTTTTTTTTTTTTTACATAGAAGCTAATACTACTATAGCAATTATATTTTTCACTACGTAATAAATTGTTTCTATCCAAAAATGCGTGCTATCTACCTGGAGGTGATTGTCTGGCACTTTGAGGGGGATGGTTTACCAATACAACCTAACTAAAGAGGTTTTTCATCTTACAGGCCAAAAAAGAGTTGTAATCTCTTATTGGTTATCTGGATGGGGCATAACGGGATGGAGAGGAAGGCAGACTACTAATTTTCTTTCTGCTTTGCCTGATAAACTATGTGTGACCAGCATGTGTGTGCTGGGGGAATGGGGACTTGGAGGTCTTCCTTTCCAGTTCTGTTTGTTAAGCAATTTGTTCTTTGGTTGTGGTAATACTAACTGTATTACAACCAGCTGTATTATGATTAAATTATACAGTTATGTATTATGATAAACATTATGATGGGTGGAAAGGTATCTCTGTTACCTATTTTAGGTGTACATTAAAAACCAAAACCAACCAAAAAAACCCCCTAAAACCCCAAACTAAAACAAAAAAAACCCCACAAATCCCAATGGTAACTTGGCACCAAGGACCCTAGAATGAGCAGGCATATTACACAATTTCAGAAATAACTGGGAAAACTCTGTTCTTCATTGCTGTTCATTTAATGAAAACTCATATACCTTCAGTCAATTTGTGGTGTGGAATAATTTAACTGAATTTCACCTTCTCAAGTATATTTTTCCAATCCATTAAATAATTAGCTACACAGTAAAGTGTAGCTTTACTGCTGTTCTTAAAACAGGGCTTATAGAGAAGGAAGTCTCTTCCAGGGAAGAGAGCCTCTTGGGTCAATTCAATGGATTAATTTATATAACAACAGTCACAGTAAAATGGGATGTAGTAGTGAAATGGCCATGTGGAAGTCCTACATGGCATGATCTCAACAAACAGTGGAGCAGAGTAAAAAATGCTAGTGGAAGTAATTGTCGCTTGATAGGCAACGTCTTATTAATGTTTTTTTAAATGTAGTTCTTCTACATTGTAGAGTTGTTTGGAGTATAATCCCGGCCCCTTCCCGAGAAGTATTTGAGAATGCAATGTGTTTGTAAAAAAAGTATCCCTGAAGAGGTACTCCTGGAGAGGGCCATAGTATTGACTAGTAATCCTGCAAGAGGAAATTTGGGTGTGTTGCGGTTACGTACTGCCTTGCGAATTTGAAGTTCCTCATGAAGAACATGTTGTATGCAAATTCATCTCATCATGTTCTAAGTTTTAATTGTAGCTTGTGGTATTGTCGTAAGAAGTCTAGCTCTTTCCTCTGAAACTTCTTAATTTACAAGGTTGTTTTGGTAGTATGGATCTGGTACCTCTGCCAATGGGTGAAAATTTTTATTAGTGATTAAATCCATTAGATTTTACTGATCTATTTGTTTACATGCACAGTTTTTAATTCTCAGACTTCCCAACTTTCAGTCACAAGATCTGAATAAGTACATTACATTAACAGGGGATTCTTTCTGGGGAGACTCAGTAGGATCTTCAAGCAAAATCTTAAGTCTGAAGTTGGATTTCATTTGGAATAGAAAAGCATTGTTTTTTACCAATTTAAAGCATGCAGTTAAATCATAACACTGAAATAACAGATATGGGGCAAATTTTAAGCTGGCATGCGTTGCTCTGACCCTGTCAAAGGAGCTGATGATTCCTACTAAAAGACAGAGAGGGGTTGGGCTATTCTATTTCTAGTCCAGTGCCCCATCTGCCAGAGAGAGCTGTCTGTGTCGTGTCTGCGCCGAGCCAGAAGCAATGCTGAGAGAGGGGTGGAAGCCCTCATCTGCCACCTGAAGCGTGTTCATCCCTAAACCCAGCACCTTTCCAGCATCCTATCCTGTCACCTTTTTCCCCCAGCACAGGCCCATTCTGCGTTTGATAACTTGCATGCTGGCCCAAGGTGGTCAGGAACACGGAGCCAAGGCATGTTGGGTGAATGGAGGGCTTAAACCAGTGCTTTAGCTAGGGACAGGTCAAGCGCTGTGTTTATGTGTAGAAGTATGTTCAATGAGTTTTCAAAAAGAAAAATAAAAAAAAAAAAGATGATGTTCCATTACACTTCCGAGTAAGAAGTTAATAGGATTAATAGTATTTTTGTTAATCCTGTTTAGTGCTGCGGTACAGCTAGGCAAGATAAAAGTTGTAGTGGGCTGACTGCAGAAGTGCAAGGGGTCAGCCAGTATGCTTAGGTAGTTTACAGCAGGCACACACAGTTTTCTGGATGTGAATCCATTGTATCGTTAATTACTGCACTTAAAAACCATTGTTGCCCAGAAAATAAGTTCCTTAGATAAATATAGCTGTAGATTCTGTCTCTCAGCTAGTTCTGGGTGAACACTCGGGTAATGTTTAAACTGCCCTGTTCTACCTAAATATTGGCAGCTGTTACCCAAATTGCATGGCAGCAGCCTGGGGCTGCCCTCTTGATCTCACAAGAAAGACTTTACGTTGTACCTCCTACTTTAAATGCCAAATAATCCACCGTTATCCATCCAGTGCATATAGATTCTGGTGTGCTTGGTGTGACCTGGCTATCTGATCCTACTAATTGGCCTCCTACGGCCAGCTATACGGTACCACTGTAAAACACTTGGTGTGGTTTACATTACTGAAGAGGCTCTCCAACTATCTGGGAACACCTTGTGAAGAAAACAGGAGTTTCTAGTGCCGCAGCGGCACCCTCTGGAGTTTCACACCGTGCTGCTGTGCCATTTAGTGGGGTTTCTAGGGATAGTTTTTTCTTTCCACACTAGCACCGTGCTGACATTTTTGAGGGACCTCATGTTGGCTACCACTCAGGAGTTAAAAAACAACATACTGTCAGTAAAAGCGTGTTTAACTCCGCTTAGCTCAAACAGTATTGGTTTTCAAAGCAAAACCAAAAAAAACCAAACCAAACCCCAACATCTGTCAAATCTTTCTGGAAAACTGGGCTTCCAGGGGATCTGTCAAATGATGACATCAGAGGCAATTTCATCCAGAAAAGGCTGAAATTTTTAAGGCATAAAAAGCTAGTGGAGGTTCAAGAAGCGTAGGTATTTTCTCACCAAAGTCTTCACTTTGTGTGATGTTTCTGTGAACTGTGGAGGGGCTGTGAGCATTTCTGTTACAGAGCCTGGGTGAAGCTGTCTTCTCAGAAGTTCAGGAGGCCTTGTGAGACAATTCCAATTAAGAAATAAGAAGCCATAACCACCCTGAAACACCAGTTTCTGGATGTGGGAGAAAAATCAGGAAAATATTTTATGGTAGAAAATCAGCTGACAATCAAACAGAAACTGAGCTCAAGTTTGTGTATACATCAGGCTTTTTGAAGGGTCTGTTCAATCTCTTAACTCAGTAAGGGGCTGATTTGTCAAAGGATAAGGTTTTGAAGAAAGCCAGATGGAAGGGCATTGAACTCCTTGTTTTGTTTGAAAGAAAATGGATTGTTTTGTTGCAGCATGAGATTATTTTTTTTTTGCTGATGTTCTGGCAATCCAGCCAGTTTAAGTATATTACTGCCTTTCATTCCGGTTGTTAGTAGCTTGCACAAACTACATTTTATTAAATTGCAATGTTATTAGAGGGTGTTAGGTGAGGAGAATGTAATTACAAAGTCCAGAGGCTGGACACCTGAGAAGAGGCTGTGCCCTGTTCCCATGATAAAAGCTGACACGCGCTCGGTTGATGCCGTGCTCCTTGCCGCTTTGTCCCACCGCAGCAGTTCACAGCAGTAGGATGAAGTGCTAGGAATATGAGCAGCAAATCACTAAATCTGCAAAATTAAAAGAAAGCTAACACAAAATACAGCTTGTAGCTAAGAAATGTTTTTTCAGTTAGGAAAAAAAAATTCCTATTCCTTCTCCTGATGCATTTCTCCTCCCTCCCTTCCTCTCTCGTTTCCTTCCATCCATCCATCCATCCATGCATCACAGACCTGCTGTTGGCAGCAACACATTTGCAGAGACCTCAGGCTTAGTCTATGGGATAGATTGCTGCACAAAAGTATTACAGAGTGAACCTTCTCACAGCTGGGCAATCATGATCACATCTGCTGGCCAGGGAGCTCACACTGGGACCTGGAGAGGTGGATAAATTAACCAAGCGGTTTCTCCGGTGAGGCTTTCCTGTAAGCAGAGCACCCCTGGCTTGCAGTCTTTCTGGGCTTGAACTGCAGTGTTGGCATCTAGCTGGGCATGAGGTGTTCTGCCAGCAGGCATCACATTAGCCATCTCTCTTGCAGTTGGAGCATTTAAGCTGAGACAGCAGTAGGAAAAATGACATTGTGAGCCTGCTCAGCTGCATAGCAAGAGACTATGGATGGCCAGAACCAGCCAGGGGGCCAGCAGAAAACCCCAGCTTTTCTGTTGAATGCAGGGCAAGTCACCACCAGTGAGAATAACCTAGTCACAGCTCCCCACCTCTGTGTCCATGTCAGGGAAACACAGCAGCAGAGCCTGGAGTTGCCCCAGTCCCAAAGAGTGCCCAGGACCTGCAAGGACACAATGTCCTTCCTGCTGTTCCCTGCTCAAGCTTTGCAGGTGGAGCTGGTCATGATCAGGATATTTACTGCTGTTCCCGTGAAATTAATAAGCACACTCGCTTTGTGTGCAAAAACAGGGCCTTGAGCCTCTTCTGTGAATTTCCAGACCTCTTAATACGCTGCAGGTATTCTTCATGTGGACGGTATGGATGCCACCTTACACTTATTGAACGGGGAAATTCAACAGGGTAGACAATGTAAAGAAAATTGCAGCTTTAAACTTTCCTACTTAAAGAAACTGCACAGCAAGTACTACTTATAACACGTGAGAGGGCATTCCTCATGTGGAAGGGCTTGTAGGTGATGTGGCACTTGTCCAGTGACAAATGCAGGTGTTGAAATTGGGCTGGTTAGTAATTAAGCCTGATCATTGTCTTGAAACTGCTTTGTCTTCCAACCAGCCACCAGAAAGAAGTCAAGGGTGAGGAAGGTTGATTTGTCTCCTACCATGGGGCTGTGGACTGTTGCATCTTTACAAAAGGTTAGGCCTTGCATGGACAGGCAACTTCAAAAAGTAGTTAAATCTTTTATTTTAAGGTTTCTGAAAGTGGTGTCTCATTATTGGTCAGACAGAAGAAAACACACAAACCATGTATTTCTAGAAGGAAGGAAGCTTTTTGACCCAGAGAAGCTATAGGACAGTTTTATGACCAGTCAGACAAAATCTGAATAAGCTCCTGGAAGAGCTGCCAGCCATATTTCTGCTGCAGAGTGCTGGGGGAGAGGCAGTTCCAGGTGGTACCACCATCTGGTGCCCTGCCAGGGCTGCGAGGTGCTGCCCAGGCTCCCTCACCATCGCCAGGGAAAACACCCCAGTCTCCCTGACCATGCCAGGGGTGAGATCCACACAAGTACAGCAGAAGCTGCAGGCTTATTGTGCTGCCCCAAACTGCAGCGGCCGGGCAGCAGCTCCTGGGCAGGTAGTCTGGGCCAACACCAAGCAGGTGATTTCCAGCCTCGTCCCGTTTGCTTTTTCTTTCCCTCTTCTAGGTTCAACCCCGCTATTATCCTTACTTCATCCCAAGTAAATAACCTAAATGACCAGAAAAGCACTTCCCAGAGGGAAAGGCTCTGCTCCCCAGGGGGAGCGGTGGCTGGCAGGAGCTACCCTCACCCTTATCAACACAAACAACAAAGGAGGACTCTGAAATTGCAGAGAAAAAAGGAATTGCTCTTTACAGGAGCTAATTGAAATTGGGAATACCAGATGATGTGGGATTTATTTCTCAGGATATGAAAGAAATGGCTGCAGCCCTAACAAGATTAGGAGAAGTTGGGAAATGTATGCAACGTGATTGAGGACAACGTTCTGATCATTGGAGCAGCAGTTGGAGGGCTGAATACATACAGCTGCAGGTTACAGAGAAACGCTATTCACAGAGGAAACAGCAGAAAGCGACATCTGGAGAGTAAAGGCATAATAAAAATCCTCTTGGCATTGCTAAGATAAAATATCCTTTAAAACTGGTGTCATGGGTTCATGGTTCCACAGCTGTAAACTGGTCATCGTCCTGTTGGCTGCAGACACATGAGGCTGTGGGGGGCGGGGTGTACAGCCAAAATACCAGCTGAGAGGACACTTTGACATGGAGATCCACAGCCCTGTAGTCATGGTATCTGGCACATCCAAAGCATGGAGCTGCCACACGGGGCTGGACAAGCTTCTTCATAGATTTAGGGCGTGAAGGGTCAGAAGGTATCTGAAATTACATCAGAGGGGGTGGCTGAGACAGAGGGAGATCAGTTGTTTTCAGACTTCCCAGGCCGTCTTGTGCATTGCTCGTTTGGATCTCACGTAATTCACAGCTGGGGTCTGTGCCCGTTTTGGAGCAGAGCAGGAGTGGAACTGAGGTGGGCACGTAGGTGCTGAGCCTGATGCCCGGGGTGGGCTTGAAATTGACATCCCGCTCCACCTACAGGAGAGAAAGTGAGTGCTGCAAAACTTCAAAAATCAGTCGCTTTCCTACCAGGAGACTCCAGGTAAGTGCCCCAAATGAGAAAGGAACGTAAAACAGGGGCTACTGAGAAAATAGCTGTGCGTGCTGTGACCATGGCGGGCAGCGCAGCAGAACCCAGGGAGGTGACATCTCCTGACTGCCAGCGCCTTGCTGTGCTTGCTGCTTTGCACGGGAGACAGGAGAGCTAACGGACCTGTGTGACCTGGAAGAAATAAAATAGACTTGCAAGAAACGTTAGACAATGAGCACCAGGGCCAGATGGGCGTGCAGCTGATTTTATGGGACATTCTGAGAGAAATTACTTCCAATTGTACATGAAGTTTGTTAATGCACTTAAGAAACAAAACGTTCCCCCCTAAATCGATTCGGCCCACCAGGAAGAAAGCCAAAGAAGTGCAGAGTATACAAATCTGTTTAATTATCTTGCATCCACTACCATAAATTTAAAAGTCATTGCTATTAGATTAGGGGCCAAAGTTGCAAGGTTTTCTCAGGCCAAGTTCTCCGCTGCTCTCCTGATCATGGCAAAGAGCGTACCAGCTTTGCTGTAGCAGCACAGTCTGACTGCCCAGGCCTGTCTGGGCAGGGGGATTCAGTCTACCCCCTGAAAAAAGGCAGCTGCTCACTCAGCCAGTCGCTCTCGCACCCCGTGTGTCGGATGAGCAGTGGCTGCCCTTCCCCCACGCTGCCCTGGGGAGCGCAGCTCGTACCCCTCCTTGCGTGTCCCCCCTCGAGCTGCCGGGCACCTTGCACTGCTGGCCCCACTGCACAGCCTGCGGGAGCCATAGGGCAGGGCTCTGAAGGTGCTGACACAGCGTTTCACAGCCACCTTACACGGGCTGGGCTGCAGTGAATTCCGCCTTTGGCTGGGTGCAGAAATCTGGGAAGAGCAGCACGCGCCGCCCTCGCCGCCTCGCAATAATCGATTTATCACCAAGGAGTGTTTCTGGTTTTCAGGTTGTGCCAGCCAAACCTGGATTTTCTGCCTGTGAGATGCAGTATGTCTGCATATATATATATATCTATATCCACGTGGGTGATAGTCGGCAGAACCGTTTCTGTCAGAGGTGATGTTTTTGAACCACGTTACCTGGTTGCCAGAGTTCGGGCCGTTCGCTGTTCAGCATCTTAGTTGTACACGTGTTTCATGCACATCATGCACATCTCTATATTAACATCTGTTTATATGGTATCAGCTGCTGCGTTGCATCTATTTATACATTCATAAAGATATATACATACATTTAAATACATATCCATATGTTTGTATGCTATTTAAACATCTGCTTAAAATAAACGAAAAATTATTCCACTTAGGTGTCATTTCATATAACGACATCAATCTTAGAATGATGAATTTCTGGCTGGAGGGAGAACACCTCTTCTCCCCATTAGTGCTTGCTCTGCCGTTGCAGCGCCAGCACTAACGAGGGAGGTTTATTGCTGGAGGGGAGTACAGCCGACTCTGGGTCCCGAGCATCCCTCCCCTCCGACGGGCAGAGGATCACTGCCGGGTGCTCCGGCGGAGGTACAGATCTGCTACAGGTGTAGTGCGGTTGCTTGTGGTGCAAGATGTCCCTGGTAGCTCTGATGGTCCTTAAGGCTTTCCAGATTCGAATGGTGAGCCCACCTGGGAGCAGCCAGGGGGTGATGATTTCTGCTCCCAAAAGAGGGAGACGAGCTCCGCTGTGGAACTGTTGCTCTCTGCTGGGCCAGGCAGCAATTTCATCTGCAGATGGGGAGTATTATTTTGATGAGGTTTTATCTATATCCTGTTGACCAGATGTGAAGGAATCCAGGCTCCAAGTCTTCTGAAGCTTTTGCATTTTGATATAATTTTTTTTTTCTTTTGTGGCTCCATTAAAGGTTTTAATAGCATTTTCAGTTTTATACCTATCTTAACTACATGAATTTGAAATGATAGCAATGCTCTCATGGTCAGTGATGTCTCTGTGACCTGTGTAAGGACTCTGTGCCTTGCTCTTAGGCTGTGCATATGCCATGCTTTCCACAAAAAAGCATACTGAGAGGTTTTCTAAATTGTAACAGGTATTTCCAAAATTTGGCAGGTAGTATTTCTCATATGCCTCCTGTTATAAAGACAGACTATTAGTTTTTTTTAGAGTATGTTTTATAGGCCTTGGAGGTGAATAAAAATTATCAATATAATTTTAGAAATGGCTACAGAGTGACTTTTTATTACCTACCAGTTTGTGACTTACGGCATCTCAACACCTTGGTTCTTTAGGAAATTATATGTTCCCTGCAGAAGCTGGGAATCTTTTTCCCATTCATGTCTAGGTTTGTCAGCCAGGATCTAGAACTGATTCAGGATAAAACACTGTCTCTAAGGCTTTGTGTATAAAGGAGGAGGATGAGAAGTATTGCAATCAATCCATTGTCAGCTGTCTAGAGGAGTCCAGAAACCTTTATGGCCATAGTCTCCAAGAATAAATATGGCTATATCATATAACAGCTTCAGCACAATTGTTTTATTTTCCTTTTTTTTTTTTTTTTTTCCCTTGACGTTGCTGTGCTGTCCTTTACTCAGTAGGTGGCAAACTTAACAAGCAGTAGCTGGCCGGATATGTTTTTGCAGGCCTTTATACCTCAACTAAAATAGCTTGTGCCGGGAAAGCTTTGCTTGGACCTCATCCAAATAATATTTGCTTTCTTTCACTTGCAAAAAGGAGCCATTATTGCTCCTAATTCAATCATTTTCTTTTCTGGGCTGATCTGTGAAAAGGCTGTAGCTGCTGCGATGGAGTATTTACTTTCTGTGTGTCCTGGTCTTTGAGCTTGTTGAGTAAACAACAAGGAAAATGCCCCTTTTTTGCTATATAAAACAGAAACACCTCACTTCAAGCCACTCATGAAAAGCAGGCCTGGTTTGTTGATACCATAGAACAATCATTAGTTAAAATAAGAAAAAGCACTGCCATTTCTTTCTATATAATAAATATCCCCTGTTGCTACCGTTTGTTTAGTATCATTATTAAGTATGGGCAGAGCACTAGGGATATTTCATACCACAGAAAGAAGAGTGACCTTCAAAAAATTTAAGAGGTGCCTCCAACATATAACTAGAATGACTCCCGTGTTTCAGCAACTCTATAATCTAATTTCAAATTAGTGATACAGAGTAAGTAGCTGAGCGGTACGGAGAGCAGGATCCACCTTGGGATCCCAGCAGGTTTTTGTGTTCCCTCACGGACCAGTGGCATTTCTACTAAGCCTTGGTGGGCTTTGCAGAGGAACTGATGTCTCGGGAGGCATTTGGAAGGAAACAAAATGGATGTCTGATGCACAAAGACTTTAAGAAAAGAATTTAAAGCATAAGGGGCTGTGGCAGGTCGGCCTGACTCTCATCAGGATCTCTAAAAATATTTGTTTTCACATTTACAGGATAAGATATTGTGCACTTAATTTGCATATTATTTTCTACAGATGCTTTTTCTGTAGTGTCTCTCACAGGAGGAAGAGAGAGTGAAATAAACTGGAGAAACAAACATAAGGAGGAACAGGGAGGTTTTAATGTAAGATTTGAAAAGAGCTGGAGAGCTTCAGTAGTTGGGAGGACAGTTTAGCTGAAACTGTTGTTGCAGCTGTTAGGCTTACTTTTAACGATAGTTAATTTAGTCAAAGAACAAAGCCCCTCTATTCCACAGCAAGTAAGTCAGCTGTGGGAATGTTTCTGGGTCTTGCTTGCTCGTTAGCGAGAATGAAGTGTGTTAGCAGAGAAGATTGAAACCAGTTGCACTGGTAAGGTACTGTGGTCTGAATTGGAATTTGCTCTTCTGTGTGGTCATGATGGCAAGCTGTGCACCCAGGGGCAGGACGTTAATAAACAATATTATTAATATTATTAATAAACAATAATAAGGGTAGTTTTAAAAACTAACATCTGATTTTTGAGCTGGAGGGCCAAAAATCTGGCTCAAAAATTTGGCACAACAAGGGAAGTGCTTGTAAAACTTTTAACACTTCTTCCCTCCTGTCACCATCCACTTGGCCTTCTGCTTGCATGTGATGCACTGTTTTATCACTATAGCTTTGCATAAGAAAAAGGACATTAAGCGAATGCAATACAAAATCAGGCTTCGTCTTTTCTTTTAACTGTTCTTTTCCCTAATTGTTTATTTACTTACCCAGTCACTTCGGCTTCAAGTTGTTAAAAAAATATCTAGGATTTGCAGTTCCTCCTGAGGAACTGTGTGAATTAGAAGAGCTGCTCGAGCAAGACCCTGCTTTGCTGCCAGAATGGCCACATGAATTCTCCACTGACTGGGATCTCTGGAGGATAAGCAAGAATCTCTTCTGACAGCACACGTGGAACCTCCCTAGCCTCTAGCCCTCACTTTCATGCCTTTTCTTGGGATGGCCTGCCTGCGGAGGAGGGTACTACCTGTGAGTTGAAGCTGAGTGCTGGTGGGAGGAAAAGCAGTGGTTACCATACCAGGATTACTCATTGTTAATTGTGGCAAAGTAAAAACCAAACATTAAGGTCTAATACCATCTGTGATTTTGGAACAATTAAAGTGTCACAACACCAGTGAAATAGATAAAATAAGCAAGATCAGAGTCAAGCTAGGAATAGAAATAATGACAGTAGCTTAGCCAAGGAGGGTGCATTTCACATTTCTAGTTTTCTATCAGGAAAACTTGATTATTGGCTTTTTCAAAGCATTGTTTTGGAGGCAGTGGGTAGCCTAGTAGTCCAACTGCCCCCTCACCTTCTTTCTGATATGCAGCATAAGAAGGAAGAAATGGAAAAGATGAAAACGGAGGGCAAAATATTAATTAATCCTGCAGTCTTACAAAGAAATGAGGGAAAAACCTCAGCTTGCTAAGGCCAAACTTAAACAGAAAAATGAAGGCTACAGAGGGTGGAAGCAAGGACAGGTAGCCTGGGAGGAATATAGAGAAACTGTCCGACCAGCCAGCAATCAGGTTAGGAAAGCCAAAGCCCAGATAGAATTAAATTTGGCCAGGGATGTCAAGAGCGACAAAAAAAAACTTCCACAGGTTCATCAGTGATAAAAGAAGACGAGGGAAAATGTGGGCCCTCTCTGGAAGGAAACAGGAAACCTGGGTACCGAGGATATGGAGAAGGCTGAGGCACTCAATGACTTTTTTGCCTCAGTCTTCACTAGCAACAGCTCTGGCCTCACCACCTGAGTTGCAGACGGCAAAGGCAGGGACTGGGAGAATGAAGAACTGCTTGCTGTAGGTGAAGATCAGGTTTGAGACCATCTGAGAAACCTGAAGCTGCGCAAATCCATGACCTGATGAGACTCAACCGTGGTCCTGAGGGAACTGGCAGATGTAGTTGCTAAGCCACTATCCATCATATTTGAGAAGTTGTGGCAGTCTAGTAAAGTTTCCGCTGACTGGAAAAGGGGAAACATAACACCCATTTTTAAAAAGGGAAAAAAGAAGACCATGGGGAACTACAGTCCAATCAGCCTCACCTCTGTGTGCGGCAAGATCATGGAGCAGATTTTCCTGGAAACTGTACTAAGGCATAGGGAAAATAAGGAAGTGATTGATTGTTGACAGCCAACATGGCTTCACTAAAGGCAAATTGTGCCTGATAAATTTGGTGGCCTTTTACAGTGGTGTTACAGCATTGGTAGATAAGAGAAGACCAACTGACATCATCTATCTGACCTTGTGCAAAGGATTTGACAATGTCCTGTGTGTGACATTCTTGTCTCTAAATTGGAGACGTATGGATTTGATGGGCGGACCACTCAGTGGATAAGGAATTGGCTGGATGAATGCATTCAAAGTGTTGTGGTCAACAGCTTGATGTCCAAGTGGAGACCAGTGATGAGTGGTGTTCCTCAGGCGTCAGTACTGGGACCAGTGCTGTTTAACATCTTTGTTGGTGACATGGACAGTGGAATTGAGTGCACCCTCAGCAAGTTTGCTGATGACATCAAGCTGTGCAGAGTGGTTGACACGCTGGAGGGAAGGGATGCCATCCAGAGGGACCTGGACAGGCTTGAGAGGTCGGCCTGTGCAAACCTCATGAAGTTCAACAAGGCCTAGTGCAAGGTCCTGCACCTGGATCAAGGTAATCCCAAGCACAAATACAGGCTGGACAGAGAATTAATTGAGAACAGCCCTAAGGAAGAAGAACTTGGGAGTGTTGGTTAATGAGAAGCTAAACATGAACAGGCAACGTGTACTCGCAGCCCAGAAAGCCAACTGTATCCTGGGTTACATCAAAGGCAGTGTTGTCAGCAGGTCGAAGGAGACAACTCTGCCCATCTGCTCCAGTCTTGTAAGACCTCACCTGGAGTACTGTGTCCAGGCCTGGGTCCTCAGCACAGGAGAGACATGCACTTGTTGGTGTGAGTCCAGAGGAGGACCACAAAATGATCGGAGGGCTGCAAAGATGGTCAGAGGACTGGAGAACCTCTCCTATGAGGACAGGCTGAGAGAATTGGGGTTGTACAATCTGAAGAAAAGAAGGCTCTGGGAAGACCTTATAGTCCTTCCAGTATCTAAAGGGGCCTACACAAAAGATGGGAAGGGACTCTTCATCGGGAAGTGTAGTGATAAGGCAAGAGGTAACAGTTTTAAACTGAGAAAGGGTAGATTTAGATTAGATATTAGGAAGAAATTATTTACTGGGAGGGTGATGAGGCATTGGACCATGTTGCCCAGGTAAGTTATCATGCCCCGTCCCAGGAAGGCCAGGCTTGATGGGGCTTTGAGCAACCTGTGGGACGTGTCCCTGCCTGTGGCAGGGGGTTGGAACTCCGTGATCTTAAAGGTCCCTTCCAACACTAACCATTCTATGATTCTGTAAGTCAGTGCTCACCTTTCTATTCTTGTGTGTCTCTAAATAAGGAGAGAAGTAATCCATCTGCGGTGTTACTATTTTGCACAAACTAAGGAGATGTTTTCTTGGTTTAGGCCAACATCTTCAGATCTATCTTAAACTCTCATTACTAAAGTAAATTACTATAGTATTGAAAGCCACTGATTTCTCTCAAAGAAATATAACCTGCTCCTTCTTTACATGGTGTAAATTCTTCACAAAAAGTTGCCCGATATACAATGCAGAAAAGCCCGTGTACTGTGAGGTAGTTGTCTTAGGATAGACCAGTTTCCAATCTGCTCTGTGGTAATAGAGTAATAAGAATGATCTTTTTAAGAAGATCCTTCTAGGAACTTGGGCTCCCACCCTTTAACTCATCAGCTTTTACCCTATCATAGCTCCAGAATTAATCTTTCTTTTTTAATAATTTCTTTCTCACTTCAATGCACTAGAAAGGGAATCTGTAGAAAATGACCTGGGTAGTTTGTTTTTAGATGCCTCCTCAAGGTTCCTGAAGTTATGGTTGATTGTTTCAGCCTTTCCTCCACATAAATCTCCTGTACTAGTGGTAACAATGAGTGGGTGTTTCACCCCGTGTGATCACACCTCTGACTTTTGGCATCGGTGAGGCAGAAAGTGCATGCTCGCTGCGCTTTGCTGAGAACTCCCCTCTAAACTGCTGAATTGTACTTCAGAAAAACTGCCCACTCTTCCCGTCTAATTGCTCCCTTTGACGACTTACCTTGCAGCCATTTTCTGCTCTGTTTGATCTCAGGGTATTTCTGTCTGATCCTAAAGTTGAACCAGTAGGTACAAATCACAGCTGCGTCTTGCTCCCTCTGAAGCCCTGAAGCTCGTAGCTGTGTTGAAGACCCAGTGGCTCAAAGGCAGGAAGGGCAGCCATGAGTTCTACCCTCTCCAGTGCTGTGCTCCTAGGCATGCCTGTGGCTTGTTGGTCAGTGAAGTAAGACATACAATTACACCATTGTATTGTGGGCTCTACTTCCTCTCTCAGATCTGTTTTGCTCCCAGAAATGTAACATCTACTAGTGAGGGCTTCTGGCTTCATGCTCTTTTGTCCTTTGCACTCTTTTTCGCTCCACAGCATATGAAAGTACTGACTGGACCTCAAACATCATTCATGGCTCTTTCATCACCATCATGATCACTCTGGCTTTGTCTTTGGCCATGCTGGCATCTGCAAATGTTGCCTTTTTATCCCCTCTCACCCTAATCACATTGCTGTAAGTTTTATCTCTCATCTTCACCAGTTTTCCTTTTCACTGCATCAAATTTAACCATGTCCCTCAGTTTTAGGGTGTCCAGCAGTGCTATTGGCTTTCTCTCAATGCTGTCAGCTCCTGATCAGAGTCTACAGCCTTGCCTGAGTAACCCTTTGTACCTATTTTCACACAATTTTGCCTGCATGCTTAACAGCGCCCATTTTATGCACAGAACACCTCTCTGCTTTAATTTTTAGTTGTCCCGTCATTCTCCAAAAGCTCATTGATGAATACTACCACATATCATTGCCTTCCTTTTGCCAACAAACAAACTGAAATGTGATAAACAACATTAAAGGGAACCCCCATTGTCTTTCTCTGCTTTGACTACTGAATTGCTATGTGGTTTTGCCGCTTCTGCTTGGCCGCCTTCTTATCCTTGTCCCCTGACTATTCTATTTTCAGCTTTTGGGGACTGTAAAATAACAAAATAGATAACAAAAGAGAAGTGTCTATCTGAAAGAAGATCCTAGTCTCAGGAGTAGAAAAAAACCTCAAATATCCTTTTTGCAGAGCTCATAAAGAACTGCCTGGTGCCTTTTTGTGGAGCATTCTGTCTGGAATGCCTGAGCAGCATTCCCCAGCTCCAGACATTTTTAAATCTTTTGCTATATTCTTTGGTTCATCATTGTGCTTTAACTGTGTATTATTCCCTGGGCTTCAGTCCCTCAAGGTACTGGTTATTCTGACTCCTCTTCAAAATGTATTTTCTTGCTGCTCAAGTATAGCTTTTTCTCTTCACTACTAATGAGCTATATCATTGCATCCCTCTTTAAATCATTGTCCTTTGGTATGCAAGTGAAATTAATGTCTTTTTATTAATAAAACCAGATTATATTCCTTCATTTTTTTAATATATGAATTTATATGCCATATCTTATTTCCTGAATATTAATGTATTTTAAATTCTTGTTGTTAGTGCAATAGAAAAAAGGCCCCTGTACTTGCATGAATCAGACTCTTGGGTTCTTTTAGTGCAATTAACCATATAGACTAAATGCTCTAATGTACCCAGAGTGTGTTTAGGGGCTTGGCCCTGCAAAAACTTTCACTTTATCCTCATTTCAGGGATAGTTATGGTCATGGAGCAGCTTTCATGTTGTTGCCCCAGTCAGTGTGACCATTTCACGGGCTTTTCACCTGCAGTTTCACATTCCTGTGAGGCTGACATTTGCTTTGGTATGGTCATCCTAGATGTGCACCACCCGCTCTCGGGCCCGGATACTTCCCTTTCATTTAGGAAATCTTTCTAACACCTCCTCATCTCCAAAACTTTCACGGAAGTACGTAAGGGTCTGCAAAAATGAACCGAAATGCTGCTGTATCAAAACACATTTTTGCTCCCCTCTTCCACGGGACTGATTCCGCTGCTACTCCTGAGCACTGAAAACCTGGAAACTTTGTCTTTCGTGTCCTGAGCTGTGATAACACAGCTGTTCAAAGCTTGGCTGGGAGCCCAAGGAGGCTAACTTTACCTTGTTATTTCCCCAGTATGACAATAGGGAGGGGAATGTGACATATTAAAGGATAGTAGCAAAAAACTGTAACAATGAGCTACAGTCTTATTTTCTAAAAAGCCACCTCCCGAACAGCCTTGCTTTTATTTACTGTGTCTCGCTAACTTGTAGAAACTATTTGCAAGGCAACTGGCCAGTCATTTGTGAACTGAAAGTGTGGCAAAGAACCGCTTTAGCTTTGTAAGCAAATGTACTTGCTTACAAAGCAAGAATGAACTGCTGACTCCTCTGCTGTCCCTTATCCCATGTCCTCAGTTTCAACAAATGTTTTCTGGTTCGATTTGAATGAAAACACACAACTAGTGACAAAGATAACCACTGAGCTTAACAAGAACTTCTGCTGATAGAAAAGTCCCAGTTTTCATGCCTTGCTCTTTCTTCTATAGGTGGTGAAAGACTGCGGTGAAAAATATTAGTCTTCCCATTTCAGAGGTGGAGAAGCTGAGGTACAAGAAGGAATGATGTAAGTTGATTAGGACTGTCCAGCCACCTTCACCTGGCACATGCCTACACCACACAGTAGAGTCCAAGGCAGTCATCGTGAAAAGAAAAAGACTTCACGAGCCCAGACTGAAGATGGCCAGCTTAGCAAAGCTAGGCTGCCTTTGGTTTTTCGGCTTCTCCATGCAATGGAGGATTTACACGCTCTGTAACCTTTCAGATTCATGCCCAGGAAACAACGCGGCTTTCCAGCTTCACTCAGAGCTCAATCCCTGCTGTAATCTCTGACAGCTGCAGCGAGGGGCACAGAGTATCTATCATAAAATAGAGAACCAGCCTATATTCTTAGCAAAGCTTCTCCACTGTCTGCGAGTTGTTTTGTTGCATCGCAATGTAAGTGCATGTTCATTAAAAAATATGAAAAATCTGGCCTTTATCGCTTTAAATGTAACATAAAAAGTTGCAAAGCGTTATTCTGTGTGTTCCCCCATATGTTCCAGAGCTTTTGTGAACCAAAAACCTCTTTACAAAGGCATTTTCTTTAACAGTTAACTTAGGCCACGTTTTTTTAATCAAGCATCTAGCAAAAGACCACACAGGGAGCTGAGTAATGCAATTTAAAGGGCAAGCCCTTAGTGATCAGGGGCCCCTAAAAGCCAGCAAGACCTCAGAAATGAAAGCTAGCTGACAGAAAGCACTTGGTAGCCCTTAACAGACCTCAGCTTGGGCCTAACTCCCCTTCTACTTGCAGATATAAAATTTGAAATTAGGTGAGCTCATCTTGCTACTGTGCTGTGTCTTTTTTGCACCAGCAGCACAAGAGTCTCAAGACTGAGGACAGACCTGGGGCAGCAGCAGGATTAGAAACCCACAGAGTGGAGGACATTCATGGTGGTCTCAATGACCTCCTCTGGTGTGGCCCCATCTGTAATCTGAATGTTGACTGTGAAGCAAATAGTAGGTATTTTCATGTATGTCTTAATGATACCCCAGGTATTTGAATCTCTTCTTCCATAATATGTGTTACTGTCTGAGAGAATTAATTGAGGTTAACTATCATAAGTCTTCACCTGTGACGGCCTTTCACCAGTTGTGCTGTTTGTTTGAATATATGTCAAAGTAACATTATTATTTTAGATGTTTTTCAGAAGCTTTGTTATGTTTTGTTTGGCTTATTGTACTTTTTTTTTTTTTTAAAAAAAAGGATGATCCTCATCCTTATCCGTTAGTTGTGCAACCTCTGCAAACTCAAAGTAGCAAACAACTGATTGCCAGTTTTCCTGATGAAAATTTAGTATGACACCTGTCCTTAGCTGTGGTATTCCTGGGATTTCACAATCCTGTTTCCTCTCTCACTTGGATATCTGATCTGGCTACGTTGTTGGAATTTAAAGCACGAAAGCCCAATTGCAAGCAACTTATTGCTAGTCTGGTTGTAATTTCTCTTGTGCTTTGTAGTAATTATTCATGGCTCAATTGGCTGCTTTTCATCCATTAGTAATAGAGATGCATCTTTCAGGTAATGAAAATATTCACAAGGCACCTGGCCAGTCATTTATAAGCTGGCAGGCTGGCAAAGAACATTTTTAGCTGGCTGAGGGATTTGATTATTGAATTCTCTACTCCAAAGACCAGATAAAGTTGCTTCTCAGAAAATGTGTACAGGAATGAAGCATCCTATATAGGTTTAGCAGGAATGTCATTAAATAGGCTTATATTCCCATGAATTCCCCAGTAATTTCTCCATTGGGAAGAGGTATTCCAACAACTGTTTTAAATTTATCTGGAATGGCCTTGTTCAACACACAGTCTGTAAAAAACCTGGTTTCCACTGCTGAGCTGCATTCTTAGATGTTCACCTTTGTGGTTCTTCTCTCCGTCAGTTCTTGTGTTCTTTCTTAGAACTATTTAGACTATTTGAAATAATTATTTTTTAATTAGCAATTCTTCAAAATATATACAGTTATTCATGGAAACACCTGAGGAACAGAGTCAATGTTACATTTATAACAAGAAGTATATTAGGGCTTACTACTTAAAAGGGAGACTTGTACAGATTGTTTTCTGGGAGAAACAGCAAAACTTGTGTTGGTACATTATGGTATTCACTTGACTGATCTTACTGCACTTTCAATTCTGGGAAGTTATTGCAAGAAACAACTTCTCAATTGTAGTTTCACAAATTAACACTTGATATATGAGATTAATGTTGGCGCTCTTAACCTGGACAACTTGGTGAGATAAAATGTTTCAATGTTACTCATCTTCCTGATTTTGGCCAGTATATTTTACTCTAAATTTGCTATGGAGAAAGCACATGCACCCAGTTACCACAGTTAAAATTCAGGATAATGACTTTGTGAGGCTTGACTACTTAGTTTTCTAACCTCCTGCCACTAAATTGCCTTAACTCTTCCTGGGATCTGATATAAAAGACAAAACTTACATCCTACAAGCCCTGTATTTAGCCAGGGTTTGTCCTGTTCACATATCAGTCTTTGGTTTATTCTTGTCAGAACTGCATTTTCCATTAAGTAGTCACAGATCAGTCATTCAGGAAGACTGGCAACTTCATCTTGCAGCTTTCACTCCCTCAGCTCTCGCTGTCTGACGGTCTTTCTGGTTAGCTAATAAAGTATGGTTTTGGTCTGCAGAGTGGAGGAGGAGGTGTCATTGGTATTGTTCTTTCATTAGGGCATGCAGATGTTATTCTCTCACGCATTTGCGCAATTCCAGCGTTAGGTGGGAATCGCTGCCCTCTCTGTGGGAGTTCTTGCCTTGGTCACTGCACGCCTATAGCGTGCACTGCAGCTGCACTGTAATCTCATTTGGATTTGTTCCTCAGCTGATGAAGTCCATGCTATATAGAGCAGCTTCCAACAGAGATACTTTTGCAGAAATTGTTATTGGGCCCACTAAAATTCATAGAATTTATAAGCCGAGTAAAACACATCATTTGTCTGTTACAAATGAGTGCCAGTTTTATGGCAGATACTTTCACTGTGCACGGACGACTTAGGAAGCCAATGTGAAAACTGGCGTTTTCACATAGAAATTTTCAGAATAAGATTTCCAGTAGTAATTTCTTGGTTGTCTCTGAGCAACCTTAGACCGGGCTTTTGGAGGTACTTCCACATTCACAGCCTGTGACACCCATCTGGGGAAGTTCAAAAGTATTTAAGGCAATAAGTTTTCTTATTACAAAAATCAGGGTTGTTTGAATGTATTACAGGAAAAACATCATTCTTAACTAGTATTGAGCTCTATTTACAGCCTAGTCTCGACCTGTCCACAAAACACAGAACAAGAGTGGGGTGGGGGTTGTCATTCCAGGAATCTTCTTTTGCAGTTGCTTCCTACATCCTTCCTGTTTCAGAGAAGTGTTGGTCCGATGCCCATGGCTCTGGCCGATGTACATGTCCTCAGAGAGGGCACATGATGGGCAGAGAAAAGGCATATTACTCTGGTTGGTATGCAAAAGCATAGCTTCCTATAGTTATATTTTTAGCTGTGATTTTTGTCAGTTGGTTTTGAGTTAAAATTACCTTTAAGGGATATCTTTTGAAACTAAATAGGACCTGGAGAATGAAGGCAAGCAGATTAACAGAAACTGTTGTCTTTTTTGAAAAACAGCTTGAAAATGGAGGTGATCAGGTGAACACTGCCAAGAGCAGCTGTGTTTTCTATGTTTTCTAAGTAATCCATCTGCAATTCATTTTTGTTGCTGGGTTTGGGTTTTTTTCTTTTTCTTTTTTTTTTTTAATCTTTTAGCTTCAGAGAATAGAGAAGGTTCCTAAGTGCTGTGATAGAAATTTACTGCAACTGGACAATGATATGTTTATGTGACTTTCCCCCCCCCCACTATCTCCAGATGTAAAATGTCCACATAAAACCAAAAAGATTTATTCAGAAAAAGCATTGGCTAAAGCTGCTCTTTCTACAACAGAGTAAACACTGGCAGTAGAATCATTAGATTGAAAACAACCTTTAAGATCATCGTCCAACCATTAACTAAACACACCAAGTTCACCACTAAACCATGTTCCTGAGCACTCCATCTACATGTATTTTAAATACCTCTAGGGATGGTGACTCAACCACTTCCCTGGGCAGCCTTTTCCAATGCTTGACAACTGTTTCAGTGAAGAAATTTTTCCTAATATCCAATCTAAACCTCCCTTGGCACAACTTGAGGCTGTTTCCTCTTGTCCTATTGCTTGTTGCTTGGGAGAAGAGACCAACACCCACCTTGCTACAACCTCCTTTCAGGTAGCTATAGAGAATGAGAAGGTTTTCCCTCAGCCTCCTTTTCTCTAGACTGAAACATCCCCAGCTTCCTCAGCCTCTCCTCATAAGACTTATTCTCCAGACCCTTCACCAGGTTTGTTGCCTTTCTCTAGACCAGTTCCAGCACCTCAATGTCTTTTTTGTAGTGAGGGGCCCGAAACTGAACACAGTATTTGGGGTGCAGCATCAACACTGCTGAGTACAGTGGGACGATCACCTCCCTAGTCCTGCTGGCCACACTATTCCTGATACAGGCCAGGATGCTGTTGGCCTTCCTGGCCACCTGGGCACACTGCTGGCTGTTGACCAACACCTCCAGGTCCTTTTCTGCCAGGCAGCTCTCCAGCCACTCTGCCCCAAGCCTGTAGCGCTGTGTGGGCTTGTTGTGACCCAACTGCAGGACCTGGCACTTGACCTTGTTGAACCTCATACGATTGGCCTCAGCCCATCCATTCAGCCTCTCCAGATCCCTCTGCAAATCCTTCCTACCCTCAAGCAGACCAATACTTCCACCCAACTTGATGTTACCTGCAAACTTACTGAGGGTGCACTCAATGCTCTCATCCAGGTCATTGATAAAGATACTAAAGAGAACGGGTCCCAGCACCAAGCCCTCCAGCCCCCAGTACCACTCGTGACTGGCTGCCAACTGTATTTAACTCCATTCACTACCACTCTCTGGGCCCGGCCCTCCAGCCAGTTTTTCACCCAGTGAAACATACACCCATCTAAGACTTGAGCAGTCCATTTCTCCAGGAGAATGATGGATAATTGACAGGTGCAAATTCAAGCTTATATCTAGCAGCTTCCAAAGGTAATGTGTCTATGTAGTGCTTCTAAACAGACAACTTAGAAAACAGCTTATGCCCTGCAGTAATTTTTTCCTAGATTCAACAGGCTGGGAAGGTGTAGAAACCCACCAAAGGGTATTTTGGGGGGCAGTTGTTTTTTCCTTTCTGTCAGCTGTATGACTCTGGAAGAATTTCTCCAAGGATGGGAGCATATGGCCCACTACAATAACATTTTTTTTCCCATTAGCTGTAATTTTCAGTTTCCAGATCCAGAGAGAACTTTGGGGGTTTTTAGCTCTTGCCAGGTAAGATACTGCTTTTGCCTCCCTTTGCCGTTCATCAAATGAAGCTGCCTGAGGTTTAATGTTCCCTTCTCTGACATCCTTTTTTGAGAACTTTTTTAATTGTGAAAACCATATGTTCTTTGTCACACGGAAGACCATTAGCCAAGCCAAGCTGACTGCCAAGTGCCCTGGAGCCTGTGAGGTGCTGTGTCTCTGCAGAAGTCTTCCTTTTTCATCTTTTCAGTACCTCCCTGCCTTTTGCAGGGATCTGGCTGTAACTTACTGCTGGTTTAACAAAGAAGACATAACACAGCTGGAATTCCATCTTCAGCTGCTCTAGGAATAAATCACATCCTGGGCCTCCTTATCAGCACAACGCCATGAATGTTGTTACTGACACAGAACAAATTGCTCTGCCACTGCACCAGACAATCTGTGGGCGGCGATCTGAACCTGATATGCCCTTGCACAGTCCATGCTTGAAATCTCTTATGTATATAAATTCACCTGAATGGGGGAGAAGAGACAACCCTTTACTACTACTAGGTTGGGTTCACTCTATGGTGTTCTTCATGTTTTGTTTATTCTAAGTTTGGGAAAAAGAGGGGTGAAATGCCTCGGTTCACAGGATTTATTTTATGAACTTCAGAATCATTAAACATAGAATGCAGTAGGGTGCTAACTCAGGGGTTTTTTGCTATTATTGAGAAGGCTGTGTCAATTTTTTTAACAGTGATGAATTCTAGTATTATAATGGAAAGTATTTGTTTCTGTCCATTTCAGAAGAAGGTAATTCTGGATCAGACTGAACTGGACTACTAAAACTCTCTGGCAACACCCCAACTATTTTGTTTCAAGAAAATTTGCATTTCTGCACAAGCAGAGACTTCCTCTAACCTTTTGACAAAAACTACATATAGTACTACATAAAACCCTTGGACGGGAGACCCACTGGAAACAATGGGACCCCATGTGAGCAAAGTAGCTTAGCAGCTTTGATGGCAGAACATGTCCTTTGTGCTTGCTTCTGAATGGTGGTGTTCTCAGGGCAGGAATACATCAGCTACTTCAAAACACACCTCTGGTATTGATATTCTTCAATTTTAGAAATTTTGAAGTGTCTGCAATACATTTCCCAGTGATGAGTGAGAAGCTTCTGTTGCATTTCTTCTCTCCCTCTTCTAAGCTTTAGTGGACTAAAAACGTGATGCATGGAGGTAAAAGGCAAATCTTTCCATGTGAATGGATTTCTTCATTGGTGTGGAAAGCAGCTGTTGCCTCTGGAACTGATATGAAGCTTCCAAGTAGAGAAGAGCAGACAATTCATTCCCTGTTCTGCTGCCTTTCTGAAGCTGTGCCCTGTAAGGCAGAGACTGCTGGGGGGAGCACAACAGGAACTTTGCATTTCTCCAGGAACTTTTGCATTTCTGCAAGCCCGGACTCAAACCCAAAGTCCACGACTTGGACCTGTCATTGCTAGGAGCCTTTGCTATTTCTGTGGAAGCAAAGTCCTAAGACTAAAGAAATAATCCTTACGTCTGCGTGCTAAAAAAGCTAAAGTTTCAGAAGTGAGACAGCTAAATCCCAAAAGGATTTAGCAGAAAACTGAATAGCCATTATACCAGACTCCTGTTTACCTGTGAGAGAGGCTTGAGAAGAGACACAACCATCCACATAGGCTGATGGAGTTTAAGGATCCTCTTGTTGGGAGTGCCTAACCACCAATGTGCTTAGATCACACCATGTACTGAATAGTGTGTATTTGCATTCATTACCTATTGAAAAGCAGCTTCTGGCAACTCGAAGGTTGCAGCTTTGTCTCTCCATCAACTGTGGCTTACTTTTAATAAATAACAGTTTACATAGCTATGTGCTCTATACTTGTGTCCCTAATTGTATTCTGTAAGTCTGCCAAATGTTTACTTGTAGTTATTTTAATCACTGTTGGCTTGTCCTTCCGTTCAGTATTTCATTAACGTAGGATTAAAGATCAAGCTAATGCTGCCTGCTTAATGTCTAGCTGAGAGCACAGAATGTGGCTTATTTGAGTACCTGTTGGGCCTTACTCTGTGCACAAAGCTCAGAATAAATATTGTTAAGCCTTACAGAATGTGGAATGCTTTGCAGCACTTAAATGCTTGTCCAGGGCAAAACTTCAATTAATAAAGTGCAGTGCCCTGGAAATGATTAATGGAGCCTTTACTCGGTATGTTTTCTGGCAATCTTGGGGGCTTAAGCATCTGTCAGAAGAAACACAGGAATTTTATGGTTTTTTACTGTTGTAGGCCTCTTTATGCTGAGAGTTACACCAGTGGTACTGTTTCTTTGGCACTGTTGCCAAATGCTTGCCTTTTCACCTACCTCCGCAGAAAATGGCGAACGAGCAACGTGGTGAAAATGACTGAGGGAAGTCATACACTAGATGCTTTGAGAACCCGCATGTTCAGTCACCCTGAGAAAACTTCTAGTTTTCATCAAAACAATTAAAGTATATTAAGATATGATCTAAGGCAGACGTGCCTGATATTTCATGGTTATCTGTGATTTCAGAATAGTCTGGGACACACTATAATTATATTCTACTAGCTGCCTGTGGTGAGAGGAGGTCTCAGTGCAGTTTGTGTAAATCTAGCTGTCTCCGGCAATCCTAATCGCAGAGTGGTTTTATTAGCTCAGACTGGATAATGTGACTTTTCTTGGGTTGATCTTCTGCCAGGGTAAGTCACGTAGCACATTTAGACTTCAATTCCTAGAAGACATCTCACCAGAGGTGGATATTGCAACAGCACAATGGATGGAGACCACAGTCCTGGAGAGGACTAGCCATGGCCATCACACCAAGTGGGTGTGAGATTTTTTATACAACAGGAACCTAACCTTCCAGTCACAAGAAAACGCTTCAGAAAAATGCAAGGATTAATTGCATTGCCACAAGTTAAATGTATGTTCTTTTCTGCCTACATTTAGCTTTGTCCCCCTGCTTATTTTGCTCTAACTTCCAGGGCTACTGTAGAAATAATGAACTGAATCTGGTGACTCTTTCAGCTCTGGAAAAAAATATCTACCGGTGATTTTGAAAAAAGAGACAAAACTGTGAAGGTGTTTTGCAGAATGTTTTTTAAAGGCAGGCTATGGTTGAGATGATTAGTCCATGTGAAACTTAAATTTGATAACCAGTGCTTTTTCTTCAAGAGGATACTATGCATCTGTGCTGAATTAACAGGACTATCATTCCTACTGTGTGGGAGAAGATATCCATCCACTGGTCAGGAATAAAAAGGAGGACTATAAACGTGTTTACTTTATCATGACACATTATCAACAAGTCACTTTATCAGCCCACATTCCTCTTCCTTCAAACAAAGCTCTTCCAGTTAAGCGAATTTTTGTGTCCTCATGAGTATCCACGCACTGGAAGGAGTTTATGCAGTGAAATCTAAAATCTGAGTAGTAAACATTTAATTGTTTTGCATCGGAAACAAAAGCTTTGGTACTATTGTTATTATACTGCTTTATGGTGGACTGAAATATAACCCATAAAAGAGCTTTCAAATTAGCTTTTAATCTATTTTTCACCTTTCCTGGCTTTTAAAAAAAGTTGACCTCTTCTTCTTAATGTATCTCTCCGTTTTCAAGAAGAATCTCTTTGGTTGTTTTCTTTCCTAAGAAGCATCAAGAGTAGTTGTTCTGCTCTGTGGTTGTTTTGGTCTGGAAGAAGGCTCACATGTGTGTTGTCAGCATGTACTCTTTGATTGACAAGCATACATTTCAAAGTGTTAGTCAAACCATTGTCACAATTCAGAATAAAAAGCTGTTAACAAAAGCTTTAAAAACCTGAAAATTTCCCAGAAGTCTGTTTGTAGCATCCCTTTTGCCTGGGTTTTTCAGTTTCTTGTTTCTAGTGAGAAAATAATTCTGCCAGTTCCCTACATAACTTAAAACAATTTGTAGCAGCCAAGACCTGATGGACCAAAGAGGAAAAGAGTTTCTGCTACAGTAGACCTCTTTCATCCCCAGTTCGTCTCTCTTTTGTACACTCGCATCTTTGCAGAATTCTTTAGAGGAAATTCAAAACTTTGAACTTCTTATTCTTTTTTAATTTATTTTATTTTCACATCACCCTAAAGGAAAAGGGAGTAGGAGAGTAAGAACAAAGCAGCAGGAAAAATAAGACTGCAAGCTGACAAACAAAATATTCCTTTGGCATTCCTACAGAAAATATTCTGGGCTGGCCCTTGACCCCTGAGCTCCTTCTGCTCATGGCAAAAATTACAGGAAAAAACTTTTCTCATGGGGAAGGGGTAAGTTTCTTCCAAAGTAAGCAAATGCTTCAGCAGCGTAACCAGCAAAAGGTTATGAAGCAGCGTTAGCAAAAGAAATGTGTTTCTTTGCAGTAAGTAGTATTGTATTTAGTTTCCTGAACAATCAATTTCTTTTGCTGTTGAGCTGTAAATGACGCAACAGGTGTCAACTCTGTCAACGCTTGCAGTTGCTAGCAGTTTGGCTTCTTAGGGAACTTTCCTGGCCTGCTCCTCCCAGCCCCCATCTTTCAGAAAAACACTTTTCAGTATACTGGTATCTCGTTTTAGTAAGGCTGAAAATGACACACTAATTAGTCATATGGATGGTAACACAGGCCTCCTAATCTTATGAATGTGTTTGCTACAGAGAGCAAAGAAAGATCTCATTATAGAATCAAAATACCCTGTGCAAAGCCAGCATGTATAGTTACTCTGGCAGTTACTTTGTTTATGGAGGGTGATATACATACTCCACATCCTGTCATCTCCGGTATTTGGCAGTGCTCTTTGCAAGAACTGGTTTGGTTAATCCGGCAGGATGCAAACTTGGGGCCCCTTGAACTGTGGATATTCAAGAAGTCATGCTCTCAGTTTCAGAGAGGAATGCTGAAATACGTTTAAAGACATTTCTTATACGCAATTTACTTCTGTTTACATGAGATGTTATCTGGAGGATGCTAAGAATTTAAACATCACTGTTCATTTGTGCTTGCTGGTAGGAGTTGATTGTAACCACCTGCCTTAAAACGGGCTCAGAAAGGGACGACCCTTCTGGTTTCCAGTTCAGCCTGGGAAATGAGGGAGCTGTGGAAACGCTGTTGTGTTGCCGGTCCCTGGCTGAATGCTGGCTAGCACGGGGGGCCATCCCTCCACACGCAGGGCAAAATGAAAGCAGGCGTTTCTGTTCGGCAGCGTGGTGCAGTCGCACCTCATTCTTAAGTGCAATTTACAAGGCATTTGGCAGGGTTTGCGGCACCGGTAGGATTTCTGCTTTGCTTGCAAAACAAGGTGCTGCTAATAATGTTTCTATTGAATCGTCAACAAATGATCAGGATTGGATCCCCTGATAAACTCTACATGGGCAGAACTAGAGTTATTTCAGTGAGGCTCCATGAGACTGCAAAGATCCACCTGGACAATGCTAACTCATTGCAGGACTACAGGTTGCACTTTTGGCCCAGTAGACAGGCAGCTGTTTGACCGGTGTTTGAAATGAAGGTAACTGAAGTTTTCTAAACAGAAATTGTTTAGTTTTAATGCACACTGGCAGTAAATGGTTTGAAATGTATAGACTGTTAGAATACTGACACTGATCTTATGGTCAAGTCTCTGTTGGTGTGACTTTGTCCCCTGAAACCCGTAGCACCTGGCACCAGCTGGCCGGAGGTGCCAGATGCTCAGCACCTCTGCAAATCAGTTATCTCATGATGACGTCCAAATGCAGGACGGCAAATTAACATATACATGGGAGTTTCTGGTACTGACAGTCTGTCTGGTACTGACAAAAGTGAGGGGGATTCACTACGTAAGATTCCTGCAAAGAGGAAGGTGCTAAAAATTGTCAGGAGATGGGTTCAGAGCTGTAGAAACGAGTTGTCAGAGGTTCACATCTATGACTTGTATGAAGGCTGGAAAGGAGAAAACCTGGGCTGAACACAGAAATACAGAAGAGACAGGACATCAGTTTGGACTAAGAATTCTATCTAGTGTCATTTCAGTGAGACCTTCCCCCTCTCCTTTTTGCTTGAAACAGAGTAACTTTCTGTTATTGGTAAGATCTTTTCCGGTTACTCCAAGTAAAAACTCTGGAAATAAAAGTCTAAAACATGTTTTGGCTGAGGCTGTTTATACACAGCTTAAAAAAACCAACAAAACAACAGTGGTTAAGCTAAAGGGTCTTTCATCTATTTGACATGATCGTTTCCCCCATATTCAATCAAAATCTATTAATCCTAAGGGGTAAAGCCTGGTCCTAAAGGGTAAATTCACTAATATTGTTGTCACAGCTCTTTCTGGTTTTAGTGGAGATAGGCTTCCACCCCAAACCTGACCAGAACTCTGCGGCTTGGCTGCATCCCTGTTTATAACTGTCTCAGCTGTCCTTCATGTAACTTAGGTTGGCTTCGGAAATAAAGGGACAGTATTAGAGAAAAAAAATATGAAAACCAGCATTTTGACTCAGACAGACAATACCTTTTGTCTGGTATCCTGTTGGTCAGTATTCCTTGTAGTGCTGGCAGGTGGGGGAAGTGAGGGGGATTTTCTGGCCCACTCTAGCTTGTATTGAATGCTGAAGTCAACATTTAGTTTACATTGAACACTAAGTTCTGCTTAAGAACTTGCCTTTAAGTTTTAGATGGTGTCTATAGAAGTAATTTGCTGTACTTCCCTGAAGGTTAGAAAAGTTTAACTAAGCAGTTCTCCACCTCTCCAACCCCCTTTTAGGCAGAGAAGTCAGCTATGTTGGGGAGAGAAAGTAGAGAGGGAGACCAAGGGTGTAAAGGATGCCTTTTTGTTAAAAATACTAAAACCCTCCAAAATCTGCTAATGGACAGTAATTACCAGGTTATTATTGCTTTCCTCATGTGTACTGACAACCCTCCTCTGCCTCCAATAGTTTGGGTTTTTTTGTTTTGTTCTAAATGCCACGCAGTTATTTTTTTCAACCCAGATGCACAAACAAGCTAACAGTCATTACCTTCTTCAGCCACCAGCCAAACGCCATATGCTTGCTTTCCATCTGAGCTAAGTGTCTGAGGGATGAGGTCTAGCTGACACCTCAATTCCCTGTAAAAGTCTATGGCAGGGTTGTCAATGAAGGAAGCAGGCCCAGTAAATGGAAAGAAACATGTACTGACAACTGTTTCCCCATCCTCCAGCCCCACTCAAGTCAGACCTGCCAGGAGACCGATTCCTCTCATACTGGGAAGCCAACCCAGCCCAGATTGTACCTGGCTGAGGAAGGAGTGCTGTTTGCAGACAGGGGCCAGGTCTGCTAAGGTTGGTGCTCCTGCTGGCAGCCTGTTCCTCAGTCTCACGCTCCTCAAGGTTCCACCCAGCTCCCACCACGTTCATATTTACCACTGGGCTTCATCTCCTTATGCACCCGAGCTGATCACCACCAAGTGAAGGTTCACAGTCTCCCACTGCGGTGCTGTATGGCCACACAGTCTGGGGCCAACACAGTAGACATGGGGAGAGTAGTTCTGTCTGCTGCTGGTTTCCATGAGCTGCGTGCTGCTCTATATGCAGTGCACGAGGTATCTTCCAACAGTGGCACTCAAAAATGCTACTTCCTTCTGAAGTTGACGTTAGGGGGACATATGCTACAGTTGCATGCTTTTTGGTCTAAACAGTAAAGAGAAGGATGCTTGAACAATGGTTGGATGGCTTTTCCTTTAAACTTGGTTCCCATTTGGATGTCTCCAACTGGGGAATATCCTCACTTATGAACGTATCTCCTCCCTACCCAACACAGTAGTCAGGCTCAAATCTCTCATGTTGCATGCATAGGAATACAGAAAAGGTATGATGTTGTTTGGTTTTGGGTTTGTTTTGTTTTTTTTAAAAAAAAGCCAAAACCCCAAACTTCTCTTCAGTTATGCTTTCAATCTCATTTACTTCAATAACTTTTTAAGAAACCATTCTTTCTACATTTTCTTAGGGCAAAAGAGCAATTAGCAGAACACAAGAGCCTCGAAGTAGTGAAATTCAGTATGTTATAAAGACCATGAACCAAGATCATATCTGTCACCACAAGTAAGAGGCCTTTGATACCGCCTGTGTAATTCCCTTCTGTGTAATTACATATGTGACCCGACCCTCTGATTTAAAAGGATCAAACTACAGTCTTTGGCTAGGCTTTTAATAGGGTTTTTGTTGTTGTCTGCATTCATTGGTTTTAATAAAGCTACTGGCTCCAGGATTGAATAGTAAGTTCCAGTGCTGAGCCTTTTGGCTTGTCTTGGTTCAAACTTTGAACATTAGCGAAGAGGAATTTGGTACACTTCATCATGGTGATCCCATGATGCACATTTAAATTTCTGCTCTTCCCAAACAATTTCAAGTGCAGCCTACACCTCTGTGATATGAAAACAATTTTTTTTTTTTAATCAAAAGGGTATTTCACAAAATGTCTTTTTCAGGTTTTGAAGTCTCCTTAAATACCCAATGATGTTGCCAATGGGTGATGACAGGCTAAACTGTTAGAAAGTAAATGTTGTCAATTCTGACATCTGCAGAGGAATGGATCCCTTCTTCTCAAAACCTATAAAAATGTTCAATTTTTCACAACTTCCATCTCACTGGGCACTGTCTTTGGTCTGGATGGCTAAAGAACAAATATTTCTGGAAATGAACCAATAGTCAACCATTGGAAAACTCTGTATATGCTCACAATGCAATTTTTTTATTTTCTTGGCTAAGTTTTTAATCATATCACATCAAAGCCCTGTTTTTTGCAGTAGAGCTGCCTGCTTTTAATAAAAGCTCAGTTCATGCTGTTTTTCAGTTCTAAACCCTCAGCTGCATCCTGAAAATAGCCTGATGACTATCTCGGTTCTTGTGCTCAAGTTGCTGAAGAGCACCAAGGCCATCTCCTCTGCTCACCCTGCTCCAGGGGCAGTGACCTCTGTACAAGGGGTGTCACAAGCTACTGGGAGGTGGGAATAGACGATGCCACGGCAGCTCTCAGCGAGTGTTAGTGTAATGCCTCACCTCCTTCTTTCTGCTTAAAGCAGGGTATAACCTCCAGGGCGAATCTCCATGCTGACATGGCTGCACACCAGCAAGTGACACATGAACTCAGCAGCAGCTAAGGAGTGTTTGCTCAGCATGGTGGTGCCCTGCAGGTAAACTTCCTTTGTGCTTGTGCACACAGATACCTCCAAATAACTGAGCTGCCTTGGCCTTTAAGTAGGGTTGGTTTGTTTTTTTTTTTTTTTGAGATCATTCAGTTTCACTCTGAACTCAGTCTGGAAAGTGCCATCTGCAAAAAGTATGAGGGACACAGACAGGCAACTCAAATTTAGGTGCATACATCCTTTACTTTCATAGCTGCATCCCTGCATGTTGTACTGCTGTTGAGGCTGAGTAGGTATCTAATCACTCTGCCCAGACTCTGGGGGAGATGCTTCCTCTTCTGTCTGTATGGATGGATGAATAAATTAATTGGATATTTCAGTCTAGCAGCAACACTTGAGATGTGTCCTCAACCTGTCCTGTCAACTCCACACCAAAATGAAGTTGGATGAAACTTTGAACAACCTGATCTAGTAAAAGACCTCCCTGCCCATGCCAGGGTTGTTGGGCTAGGTGATCTTTAAAGGTTCCTTCCAAACCAAACCATTCTGTGGTTCTATGATTCCATGAGGTTTGTTGGTGGCCTTAAAATTTTGCAGCTGTTCCAATTTCTGTGATCTGGTGCTCTCCTTATTTGAATCTAACCTTGACTTTGGGAGAGGAAGGTGAGAAAATGGTAGAATTTTCTTTGTCCCTCACTGATATTTCTGTTCCTTCACAACACCCAGCTCTCTCTGGAAACACCAGTGTTCCTGGACAACACACTGCAGTCCTCAAGAGGTTTCCTTTGTGCTTTTTTACTCAGATCTAGTCTGGCTAATTTCAAATTCTTCTTAGACAAACTTCCAAGTGAAAATACATCTCACGCTATCATTCACTGGTACTCTGTAAAGAACCTCAGCTGAAAAGAGGCTTTAAACAAAGTAGACTTTTTTTCATTCATTTCTTTTAACTGGGCTCACCCTCTAGCCCATGCAGGGAGGAAGATGAGTGACGTTCGAATCGTTGTCTAGTTGAAATTTTGAAAAAAAAAGAAACTAGAACTGGCAGTAGATGTTGATCCAACTTAAGGAGAAAGCATCTGAGTGTCCAAAATTTAGCACAGAGGTTTAGGAAACCAAGATACTAACTAACTAGTTTACAAAGTAAAAGTCCAGGAATGGCTCAAGTAAGAAATAAACACTGAGAATAAAAACTAGGCACTTCCAGGAGAGACTGGAAAAAAAGCTACCAGCTACAGATGTGACTATGGGCTGAATTTTTACAAAAGTCTCTGCTCTTGGTAACTTGTCCAGCTGATACGTGATGTATGTTTTACAATTTCCCTCTCTAGAAATAGAAGATCATGAAGTTAACATTGCTTAAAACACTTACTCAACACCCTTTGTTAGACATTCAGAAGTTCTTGCTTGAGAACTTTCTCCTTATATTATCTCCTGTCAACCCAAGAGCTACTCTAGAAATTAAAAAAGGAAAAAAATCATTCCCTGCTTCCACTGACGTGACTTAATAGCATTACTTGCATAATTTCTTATCAAATTACTGCTAGGTTTTATCTGTCTGTACGTCTGTGTTTCTTTGGCCTCAACAGACCATGTTATTCAGTAAGAATACCTCGGCTGTATGAGGTAGAGTTGTAGGCCATACCTGGTACTGGAGTTTCCAGCTTTCCTTTTCTAATGTAGTCTTTGTTCTGCACTCCTTTTCTTTTTGGCCTTATCTTTCAAACCTTCCTGGTTGCCCATTCTCTTCTACCTTCCTGCGTACTTTCAGGTCTGTATCTGCCCTGGCAACAGTGGATACTGCTTGGGCCACAGCTGGGCTTTGGTGTTAAAATAGAAAGATCACCAGAATATCCACATGTGCAGTGCGAATTTTCTGGAGAGGTCTGAACTTCACTTTTCCAGTTGACAATTCCATTAATTGCAACCAAGGATCAGATCTGGTACTGTTATAATTAAAATAACACACCTTCCTAGATTTCCCCAAGCCCTTTCCAGGTGCATACAAGTAGGGTTTCTTTTCTTCCTGTATCTCAGAAGACTCCTTCAATTTTCTCTAATTAAACTCTCCTCTGAATAAAATAACTTGGCTGACTGCCAAGATATGAAAATTCTTCAGAAAATAATCTTTTTAGAGGATTAGAGCAGATTAAAGCACCATCCTGTGCTTAAAGACTTCAGCATACTTCTGAACAGTTAGGGATTGCAATGGTTTCAGAATGTGTTGTCACAGTTACTAAAGCATTGCTGTAAGTAAAAATGTAGACTTCAGAGGGAAGGCAAATTTTTCATGAAGATTAGCATTCTTGGTTTTCAGTCTGGATGCTATATGTGGCTCATGCATAAGCATAGAATTCTATGCTTAATAATAATTCTTAATAATTCTATTCTCATATGCATTCTATGCATAAGCATAGAATGATTTCAATATACTAAAATGTATGGGTTTACTGGAGGTACTGGTTGAAGTCAGGAGTGGTATCAGTTAAGTGTCAGTCCTACTTGATCCTGCTCCCAAGAAGCATTCTGCCTTTGCAGAACTTGCAACTTTCTGCAGAAAACAAAATAAAATAGATTATATTGTTGAGAAAACTTTTGTTGCAGATCTTTCGTAGTCAGTGGCTGTGTCAGCTAAAAAGGGAAAGTCGACGAAACTTTAGAAGCATTAACTGAGATGAAAATCCAGTTGTGCCAGCTGTGGTCTAAGCCCGTGGGAGACAAAATAATGGACCTGCCCCCCAAAAGGCTCAGTTTTCAAAGACTCCGAGTAAAAATGTTCAGGGCCTCATTAAGTTCACTTTGATTGATCTCAATTAAATCAACTAAGGAAACATTTCTGAGTGCACTGATATTATTTTAATGGCAATAAAGTAATGTTTCTAAAAGCCTCTTGGTTTGTAGTAAATTGGATAGTTGTTGAACTATGCGAACAGTTTCCCATTGGCATTAATAGGGCCATTTTGGGCATTTTGGTGGAATTATTGGAGCAGAAACAACAGACTTTAAAGAAACGTAGGGAAAACAGGGGCGTTTTGAATTCACATTTTAAAGCCTAGTTGTGAGCATTGTTACAAGGAGTGGGCAGACTGCCAACATGCAACACTACTTCATGCAGGTTTGGGGGTTTTTTTAGCCTAAGATGTCGGACTACATTTTGAACATGTAGTCTTTACCCTTTCTCTCCTGCACTTCTTGATACGAAAAAAATTGCTTTTCTATCCCTTGCTAGGTACATTAAAGAACAGGCCAGCTCTTCTCAAGCAGGAATCTTATTATTTCCTCTATTATGGAGATACTGCTGCTCCTCCAATGCCTTCATTAAGTTCCTGTCTGAAACTGTGCCAAATTCATTACTTTTGTGGTGCTCAAGAGCTGTCTATGACCTCTGTGTTCATACTGGTTGTCTCAGGAAGGGATGAAAAAGGGTTCATCCTGAGCTTCACGTGTGACATCTGTGTGACAGACCAGACTGTGCCCACCCTCAAAGGTTAGAAATGCTGATGGTCATCTTAGCTGCTGCCAACCCTTTCATGCTATGCTACCTGAAGATTTGAAAAACCCGACCTCTATCTTTTTACCCTAGATAAGCAGTGTGTGGCAGCAGCCTGAAAGGGAAATGGGAAGAATCAATACCTTTATAGATGCTGGAAGCACAAGTACAAATATTCATAACTACAATTTCTAGAATTGAAATTCTGTGATGAAGTTCAAACACACAAGCATGCCTTTTAATGCTGCAGAACAGTAGTAGCCTGAGTTTCTCTTCCTGTTGCATTGTTATGTATCTTTACTGCCCTGATCATAGATCTTTACTGCCCTGATCTATGAGGGACAGGCCACCTCCAGTGGTCACATAGTCACACAACTCCGGTGGCTTTGCACCCTGCACGGGAACTGCCTGGAGGGTATGGAGAAAGGGCAATTTTCTGTTGCTTTGTGGCCAGTTGTGCCTAGTCCCTCTCACATCTCCATGTGAGAAAAGAAAGCCATGGCTATGAAGAGGTGTTTTTGTGATACAGCAGTATGTACGCTGATCCTTACAGCTGTATCATTTGAAGAAACCTTAAAAACAGTGATGCACTCTAGGTGTATTCAGGCCAAGAACTGCCAGGGCTGCCAAGATGCTGAAGTCCTTAAAGATGTCCATTAACTATTTCTCTGCAACAAGGATCTAGCCCAAGATACGAAGAATTTTGAGAAAAATCAAACTGTTCAAAAATAGAGAGAATAGCATCAAGGATAGAGTTTTCAATGAAGCTACTCATTTTACTGAAAATACTCCTCACCTTTGTCTCAAACTTCCATTTCAGATAACATTCTGATTTTTGGATCTGCTTGACACAAAGCAAATGATTTTGTGCTGTCTTGTTGTAGGGCATTTGTTGTAGGGATTTGTTTCATTTTTCTAGAATGCTATTCTTAACTTTATGATTACTGCCCTTTCTGCAGTCAAAAACCTGGATATTTCATCTTTGTGATCAAGGGCTTTGCTTTTACACATACTCTGCATGTATCTCCCAGTGAAGCAGCTGGCAGTGATACAGTGCATTTGATCTCCTGACAGCTGTGCTTCAAGTAAAACATTAATGTATTGAAGCATTTTCTTTAAAAGTTGTGTAAGATTAATAAAGACTATAAAGCTAATACTCATTGCATTGCAATACATGGCTTTATTTCCTGGAGCTGTATCCAAACCTGAAGTGGGTTATTTATAGACTCACTTCTTGATATTACATGAGGCTCAATTAATAGTTATTTCCTTCATCATCTGTGACACAATGCTTTGTTTGCCTTTATTTGAAACTTCAGACATATTTCTTTCACAAACGATGCATATATTGAGTTGCAATTACTAAAAATAGAGATTTCAAAAAATTATGTCAATTACTGACTATGCATTTGGCATGCACTTAATTTTTATTCCTCATGCTCTTTCCTATTGTATCTGACTACCTAATGAGTGATCACAATTCCCAGCCTCTTGCCTGCAGGCCACTGTTTCAGTGCTGTGCTCCATTTTTCTACGGAGAAGTAAAGGGAACCACACAGTAACGTTTTCAAATGTGCATTGCTGAGAATTTGAAATCAGGGACATGGCCTGTAGTAGGCTCTACTGTCTGTGAGACCCAGTGCTCTTGACGAGCATTTACATTATTGCATTTTCTCCACAATACATTCCAGTTGAGAATCTGTGTTTTACAAACATCCACCTTGACTCCTTAAGAGCAATCCTGCCTTCAAATGCTTTGATATGACTGGGGCATCAATGGATCACGTCATTTAACATGACTGAGGTGAGTGGAGTTTCCATTTGATAGGAAAACTGAAACAAAAAATGCTTTCCAGGAAGATGGGCTAAAGCTTTTGAGTTGAAACCTGTATCCAGAATTTCTAGCTTTAGATGATAGCCCTAATCTGGTGAGGATTTTGACATGCGGCTATGTCTCTGACATGTTCATTACCCATTAAAACTGACCTGAAAGGCAGCTGTGCTTGAGGAGAGATTCTCCCTGCTGTTTAACCCAACCTAAACATCTAAATGCAATCTGAGGTAAATAACAGCAATTTTTCTGCTGGTTTGAGGCTTTGCAGTAGGGTAAGTACAGGCTTCCTTGTATTCAGTAAGTGGCTGTTGTCAGTGGATCTGGATAATGTCCCTCATTCCCTGAAGATTAACAGCTTGCCTTTCTATCACTTTAGTGGAAGTGTATGCTGGTTAAAACTCCCTTTAGGTCACAGCTCCTTTTTTTCAAATAACACAGCAATGTCATGGTTCATAAATTAAGAGGTCAACTGTTTGTCACTGGAGCTGAAAATGCCTCCCTAAAGGTTAGGCCTCTGAGAGACTCTTTAAAATGCTGGCAAGTTTCTATGACAATGGCCCTTTGAAAAGAATGTTTTCTGATACTTATCAGGGAAGAAATGTCAATGCATGATGCCTTATCATTTTGCACTCATTAGCGTGGAAACCTTTGCCACGCTGTTTGGAGTGTCACTTGACGTTCCTGTTGTTGATTACAGGGAGAGTTAAGGCTATGCCACATAAAACTCGGTAGCACAGATAGAATGTGATTTTCAGTTCTCTTCTTTCCCAAGGACAAGAATGGTTTTGTGGAATACAGCCAAATCCAATTCCCTTCACTCACACATCTGTATTACAAGATCTCAAGAGTTGCTTCAACGCATGTCCATGCTTGTAAGGGTGTCATCTGCATCCAGATCTCCTGCCTGCCAGACCACAAACCACTGGGTTGTTTATGAAAGTCACCAAAACTTCCCAGGACTATATTCCAAACTATGACTACATGTAGGACATGTTACAAGCACTCTGCAGACTACTCTCTGCATAGGCACCCCTCTCTCTTCAGTTTGCTACTGCAGCAACCTTTCCAGAGCATCACTGCCGCTCAGTGTCTTGTGTCTTGGTCTTGGATGGGGCTTTTCAGTGCCTCAGAATTGGAAGAGGAAATGGACGTATGCCCTGCAACAAGGGCCATCTCCTCTGTTCTGTTCTATACATTAATTGCTTTGTACTGTGAAAATTAAGCATGCTTCTTGCTTGGCCGTACGTTACAACCAACAGATCCCGTCTTCTATGAGAGAATTCAAAGGAGTATCTTGTATAGTATTTGATTGGTAATGCTCCAGAAAATACTTTTGGATGAAGAGGGGAAATAACCAGCAGACTGTTTTGTTGCGAATTTCATCATTAACTTCTTGCTTGTAAACTCTGGGTTATTGTGGAAGGCGATGACAGGCTGGAGCAGCAGCATTACCTTCATAGTCGCGGTGGCACTGCACAGAGCTGCAAAGAAGCCCCAGCCAGTGACTCCAGCCACAAGCACGCAGTAGTCCCAGATTATCTTTGTTTCTTCTATAGGAAGCGTGCTGGGTTTTTTTGATGGCATGAACTTGATTATCATGTTCTTATGAACTTTATCATGGGAACCACTAGGTGAGTCTCCATGCATGCCTCACAGACTGACAGCCCCTTGCAGATCAGCTCTCTGTGAAGACATCTACCCATATTTTCCTGTTAACTGTCTGATCTTGCGCTGCTGATCTTGCATTTTTATGTTTAGAAGGAACATATCTTAGTGCACTCAGGGGGTTTCCCGCGTTTGCAGTAGACAGGAGGACAGTGAATCTTTAGGGAGAGGGCTTGGCTGGGGAAGGAAAAGGTAGATTCAATACTTCCCCTTTTAAACGTGATCTTTCACCCTGTTCTCCTCAGCCTGCGTTAGAGACTGAAGAGTTAGAGACTGCTGCAGCCTGGTACTGTGCCTCACAGAGTGGAACTTCTGCCATGTAGTAAACACCTGGGAAATAATTGTATCTTTCCCCTCTCCGCTGTTCCTGCGTGCAGCCTTCAGGTTTGGGATGAGCACGAGTCTGTTGTCACTGTGAGAACCTCGTCCTCCTTACGGGAGTCTTGACTGAATGTGCAGATGACAGACAATGTGCGGTTGAGGCTGTTGCTTATCAATGTTAGGTCGAAATGAAAGAGAAGACACGGGGAGGGGGGCTGCGGGATGAATGTGAGCGTGGGTGTGTTCTTGTCTCTTTTGTGCCTAATGTATGCTTCTTTTCCTTTTCCAAATAAAAGCCTGGAAAGGAAGGGACTGATTATGACTATACCTTATTAAAGAAAGCTTACAAAAAACAGCTTACTGATTACCTTCATATCAACAGTCTGGGCTTCGCGATTTTAGCTAGTAATTAAGGAGGAATAGATACTGTGTTTAAGTTTCATTCACAGGAAACTGAACTATTCTCTTTCCCATGTGGACAAAAATTGAAATAAAGAGAGTGAGTCTGTGTACAAAAGGCATGTCTTTTTTTCAGTGCTCTGGTATTCCTCAAGAAAAGCTTTGCTAATTTTAGTCTGTCCTTTAACAGTGTGACCTTGATAAACTGCAAAAATTAATTGTAGTTAAGAAGTACAATAAGAAATGAGATGGCAAGTTCATTGCTGGAGTAATCAAACTGGTTTGAAAGGAGCTTCTGCAAGTCTATTATGGATTAACGGGTCAGAGATGTTATACTTTAAAATAAGCTGCCACTTTTTAAATCAGCCTGTAAGTACAGTTATGTTGACGGTCCTAACCAGACCACTGTACAATAGAAACAGGCCATTCATCACAGTGAATTAGAAGCTGTGTTACAGCAAGCACAAACATAAACACACAAGCTGACCTAGAGCCATCAACATGACCCAGAGGAGATAAATACTTATTTCAAATTTTTCTGAAACTTGATAAAATCTGATGATGACTACAGGTCTGAAACTCGGAACAGTATACCGCTCTGATACTAGTTTTGTACCTCCAGGAATTATTTTTTTGCCTAGTTTTTTTTTTTTTTTTTTGTAAGCAAATATAACCCAGCTTGTATCACATTACACATGGTGTAGCTTTGAGTTCATTTTAATTTTTAACAGTCATCTGTTTTCTTCATCTGCCTTTAAGTCATGCCACAGGAACATCTGCTGGTTCTTTTCTTTCACATTATTGACTTTGGTTCTGCATTTTTAGAGTGCGGTTTTGTTTCCGTATGAGGGTCAAAGTCAGCTTGACTGCTCACAAAGGGGCAAGGGGAGGTAACATGCCACAGAGTTACAGTCCTGCTGGATTTGGCCCCTGCTTACCCAGGGAACCTCAAAGCCAGTAGCTCTTCCCTTTGCTGTCTCTCTTCCACTTGTAACAAACGGGCTGAGCTGAAAGTCTGTTTTTCCCCTACCCTTAAAAGTGCTTTTGGCCCGTGTGCTGAGAGGGTGGTCTGTCGCTGGTAATTCTGTCCCTGTATTGCAGCTTTGCAGGATAGCCTCTCTGCTCTGAAAATGTGGGCTGTCAACTTTACTCTTCAGGATGCACCAATGAGCCAGCATGTTGTAGCAAATTTTACTTGGACTCCCACCAGCCAGTCAAATCTGCAAATCTGATGTGAATCTTGTGACAAGAAGCTGGAGAGATATCATGAATTCTATGAGGTATTAAATAATTGGTGGAATTTGGCTTATATCCTTCATTTTTCCTGCTGTTTTGCATGGAAAAAAATAATTAAATACTCCTGGATTTTTCTTTGTTGCGACTGCAATTAGTCAGTAAAATGAATATGTGCTAATTTCAATACTTAATACTTTAACATGCAACAGGTTTTTGAACACCAGTCGGCCGAACATTTCAGTTTGTAGAAGGTACCACATCTATGAGTATGCAACATGCATTACCATAAAATTGATAATTCACTTGATTTTAATTTCATCAGCCACCTTGAAATTAGATCAACCTGCTTCACTGTTATCTTATGGAGGAAATGAATCATGTCTGCATTTCAAGAAAGACTCTTTTTCCCTTCTTGTGGGGGAAAACTGATTGATCTGAAAAGATTTTAGGTCACCTCTTTGTCTGTGAATCTTTAATACATAAATGAATGTGTGTGTGTGTTGAAGGAAATAAGCTGGCAGAAGTGGTGAGAAAAAAAAAAAAAGAGCAAACCTTATTAACAGGAGCTCAGTTTTTAGTCCCAACAGACTTAAGTAGCAGAAGGAGAAGGGAAGATCTGGGGCTGGCTGCCAGAGGAGCATTGCTGCGTGTAAACACTGCGAGGCATCTCAGAATGCCCTTATCTTAGGGAGCCTGAAAGTGTTTGTACTCAGCAACTCTGCAGCCAGGAGCAGTCTTGCAAGCAAAGAGTGTTTACTGTGGATTTTTAGTACGGAGAAAACTACAGCCAAGCTGACTAGAAAGACTGGAATTTCATCTCTCTCCCCTCCCGCCCCCCCCCTCCCCGTCTTTTCCCTGTCGCCCACTCATTGGATTTCTTTCTCTGCCAGCCTTTTAAACCAGAGATTACTGGGTCACTGACATTCATTATTCCTTTTATGATCTCGTGTTCAGCCTCCTCGAGAAACACTGCTACCTGTAAGTATCTGCTTCAAATTTGTTCTGTGCACTGAATGCTGTTGTGTTTGTGGTTGTAATAGCATGTAACAGCTTAATGAATGTTGCAGAAAAGCAGTCAGACAGCAATTTTTTGTACTGGGGATGGATGAAAGCTCAGTTCTAACTTTGGAGGAAAACAGGCACTGGTTCTTGCCAGCAGTTTAGTAGAACTTAAATTGCAAGTTAAGGATTCCAAGCAACTTAGTTTATCCTAATGTTCAAGTTGATATAGATTTCTCAACTTTGCTGGCTTTCTTCCATCAGCTAGTAACAATTTGTGGGTTTACCTTTTATAAAAGCTTGGAAGCACTAAGCGAGATTTCTTTTCCTAGAACTGTCTTTTTAGTAAGAAACACTGGGAGAGAGAAATGTGATAAAAAGTACTGAAAAACATCATGAAAACTTTCAACATTATTAAGTCTTTCTAAAAAATATATTTTTGTTTAGCTGGGAGAACTTTTTTAAATGCATGTTTTAAAATTGTAGACTTTTATTTTGCAGTAGGGATCTGTGAGAGTTCACATTTTCATGTACGTTCAGACAGCTAACTTCATTCATGTGAATCAGGCAGATGTTTGTTGGTCATATGCATGTGTAAATGTTTATGTGTGTTACTGAACACACACGTACATGCTTGCACAACTTTTAGATTTCTCACTGATTTCTGTGCGTTTATCTAGAACCAAACCCTAAAACATCACCTTCGAGAGATTAGTTGCTGTCACTGTGTTGTGCTGAGACACTTCAACAAATCCTGTAGATGATTACACACAGTTTCTTGAAACAGTTATTAAAAGGGGATTCTGCAAGTTATGCTTTTGCTATTTAGAGAATTCTGCTGGTTCATCGTCCCAGCTGACTCAGGACTGCACATTACCTGAGGCAAAATGCATCTCTGCTGTTCAGATGTGTCCAGGGTGTCTGTGGGAGACATGGGCACTGTAAATCAATCACCAGTTGCTTTCACAGTAAAAGAGAACACACATCTGTTGAAGTTGTCCCATCTCTTTTTTCTTACTCGAGTGTGACTGCTGTGGGCCTGCCAGTATTTTCTTCGTGATTCTTCCATCGGCTTTATTTTGCATGCAACATGACTGCATGGAGATTGTTTTGACCTAGAGAGTGAGGTGGTTTGGATCTGGGCACCTTTAGATTTTGAACATTTTTTCCAGCATAGGTCCCTGCTCTGAGAAGAATTAGGCAAGTATAAGGACAAATGATTAAACAAGTCCCTGGACAATGACTTGATTTTTCAATGCAAGTACCTCAAGTTCATTCATTACATTCATTTTCTGCAGTCCTCGAAGTGGTCTTGATAATATTAGTCTATGATAATATTGGTTACAGTACAAGTGGTCTTGATAATACACGTCTATGATAATATTAGTTGCAGTACAACAGGAATTAATGTATTAATTAATGTAATGATTAATTATCACTGACTTCATCAATCCAAGAGTGAATTCAGATGTGTAGTAAAATCATCATCCTAAAATAGCGCATGTTAGTCAAATAGCCACACAGTAGAAGTGCAACCCGCTTGACTCTACATGTTCAGCAAAGAGAGACTGGGAAGATCATTGTCATCAGTACTTTACAGAATAACAGAATCACAGAATCACATGGGGTTGGAAGGAACCTCTGGAGATCACCTAGTCCAACCTCCCTTCCAAAGCAGGTCCACCTACAGCAGGTTGCACAGGAACATATCCAGGCAGGTTTTGAATGTCTCCAGAGCGGGAGATGCTACCACCTCCCTGGGCAGCCTGTTCTAGTGCTCTGCCACCCTCAGAGTAAAGAATTTCCTCCTCGTGTTTAGGTGGAACTTCTTACATTCAAGTTTGTGCCCATTTCCTCTTGTCCTGTCACTGGGGACCACTGGAAAAAGGGTGGCCCCATCCTCTTGACACCCACCCTTTAAGTATTTATAGGCATTGATCAGATCCCCTCTCAGTCTTCTCTTCTCTAGACTAAAAAGACCCAAGTCCTCAGCATTTCCTTGTAAGGGAGATGCTCCAGGCCCCTTATCATCTTTGTAGCCCTCTGCTGTACTCTGTCAAGCAGTTCCCTGTCCTTCCTGAAGTGGGGAGCCCAGAACTGGACACGGTACTCCAGATGGGGCCTCACCAGGGCAGAGTAGAGGGGGAGGATAACCTCTCTCAACTTTTAACTTCACTTCACTCATTTTTTTAGATTCTGTGGCAGTCCCTTGTGGAACCAGAGCAACTTCTCTCATGCTAATGCTGTGTGGGCTGCAAGTACTGTAGCTAGGGCGTCCTTGCACAACTTCATTCTTTCACAACCTGCAACATGAGATCCTCAGGGTAATTCAGTTGCCTTTTGTGTAGCTGGGTAAAATTTGGGAAATTTTTGAACAATCCCTAATGAAATGTGTTCTCTCCCTAGTTGCTATCACTCTGAAGCCTGCAACAGAGTTCAGAGCACTCTGATAGCTGGCTGGGAAGATAAACTGTAGCTGGACCATGTTTGATTTTCAGACAAATGATGTCTAAAGCTATTGTGTGACTAAACAAGCTGACAGGTTGTACCTGCACCATGCAGGCATCTTGATTGCATAACAACATAGCTTTATCACTGAAAACTGTTACCGAAAGAGGAGCTATGGTTTTGGTTTCTTTCTTAATGGATTAGATTCTTTTTGATGAGCTCTGTAATGATTTAATCTAGTGCATACTGCTGGTATATAAAACCCAATTTGAAGGTAATCGTACCTTACTGTAAGTAAGTATCCGTGTAAGTAAGTAAATATTGTAAGTACCTTACAGATTTCACAAAAGAACATCATCACTTTTAATTTGTATGTAGGGAACATCAAACTCCCAGTGGAGTCCATTCACACCTTTGGAAACCTAAATTTGTATCTAGGCTAAATCTATCCTTTTTCCCTTAGACACCTATATAAGCAGGGAGGAATTGCTCTTTGAAGGCATGTCCTTTGCTCCTGGAATAGCCTGACAAAAAGCTCAAATGAGCATCACATACCTAAGGTGCAAAAAGATGAACAAAGCCAGTGTGTTTGTGGGGAAGTGTAAACCACACCGTCTACCAGCTGTTAAGATTTAAGCATTCAGAAAAATCCCCTGCTTGAATCTGTGCGCCAGATTTCAAGTCTTCTTTTGTTTAGCACTGTGAGTTGCAGATCACCCTCCAGTGAGCTTGTGTTTGTGAAGAACAGTCTGCAAAGTCTTCCCTCTCCAAAATCCAAAACCTTTGCCGTTACCCTCAAGGCTCATCAGTTCAAAGCTCAGCCTTCTTCCCCACAGTCAGTTAACCAGCTAACCAATCGCGCAGAAAGAAATTATCCTGAAAATAATTATTCAGGTAGCTTTCTACCTGTAAGAGGGAGTCTGCTAGAGATGGAAGTCCACTGCTGTGTCATTGCCCTGTAGTTTCATGTAGGGCAGGGTTGGGTGTTAGCACATACAACTTACTGAGTATGTGAGCAGATGCATAATACTATGGAGAGGTGCAGTACATCAGTGGTACTGCTTTTCACCACCGTGTCCCAACTGTTGTTTCCCAGAAGTACCAGACCTTGCTGTTCATGGTGTAATGAAATAGTGTCACTGCCTGGCATCTGGCCACAGGTTCCTTGTCCCTGCCTCCTCACCTTGCTCTTCGTTGTGCTGGAGGGTTTTCCTGCTCCTATTCTATGGGTTTTGACACCTTCACACTTGTGGGTCAGAGACGTGTTCAGTCTCTGGCAGAGCTACTCTGCCATAAGTCAAGGTCATCTGGCACCTCAGGCAAGAGATCTGATCATAGCTTGCTGTGCTCACGGAAAAACATGGGGCTCCAGAGCTGGAAGCCTTGTCTTGTCATGTTAGGTACTGAATGCAATGCTGCCATTTCTGTTTTCACTCACCAGAGTTATGGATCAAGGTGAAGCTAACAGTTTTGTCCTTGTAACACAAGCACGATCGTGACCAACTAATCCTAAACTGCTTGCTGAGTTTCACTAGTTTCTTTTCTATCCATTACTAGTTACTTTCTAAAATGAAATGTCTTTTCAGAGTCAATGGTCTTGGGAGATTTTCCCTACCCGCTACAATCCCTTCACCCATCCACAGTTTCAATTACTGGGATAGTTTTCATTTTTATTTTTGAGTCATCCTCTATGTGGGTTTGGGGAAGCCATTTTGCTACTCACATGATGTTGTAGACTGCTCTTCTCTTAAGAAGAATAGGTTTTATACCCTCTCTTCAGTGTGTATGATTATACATGAAATAAAAAGGATGGACAATCTAGTCCTTTTACTTTACTGTTTTCACCAGTTTTCCCCTAGTTTATATCCCTCCTCCCGCTCCCTCCTTAAGCGAGAAACTCCAGGATCCCTCTCTCCATTCTCATATAGGGAAAGAGAAAAGAAGAGAGATTAAATATGCTCCTGAACTTTGCAATATTATAATGCTCTTTGGAGGGTACAATTATGACACTAAACTACAAAACCATGACAGAAAAATATGTAGAGGTTTGTATTAACATTTACACTAAGAAGTAGCCTGCTTCCTTTGACTGCCAAAAACCAACCTTTTGCTGTATTTGAATGGTCAAAAGAAAAATTTAAGTAAGTGGAAATATTCAAACCTTCTGAAAAGTTACTTTGTTCTGGAAATGGCAAAGAAGGTGGTTCAGTGTGTGAATCTCCTAGGCTGGCTTGATTTTTCCTGCAAACTGCTATCCTCTATAGCTTTATACTCCCAAAGGGAAGATGGGAAATCAGTGAGTATGGAGACCCAAGAGGATGAGGGTGATGTACAGGATAGTAACCTACAGATAGCATCAGTGGAAGAACCTCACTGGAAGCTTGAGTGTTTTATGGACTTCCTCAGACAGCTGTCAAAAAGATATAATTATATCTTTTTCAGAGTGACTTGGGCATTGCACTCTGTTCCAATTCAACATTAATGTCTAATAGAGAATGGGTAGTCAGAGGGTAGCAGTTCCTATTTGTGTAACGATCTTAAAAACACATAAAGAGAAAAAAAATTATCATTTCATCTTTATCTTCTCAAGTTCTGCTATGTGAGACAGTTTTCTGGGCTCAATAGAGTAGAAAGCAAAGGTGTTTTCATTAGTCTTTTGAGGAGAAAATATTTACCTGTTCAGAAAATGCAGCTTAGCTGCTAGTCTCTTATCTTTTATCTCATAGTATCTTATGTCTAATCAAGCAACTTGATCTTATTTGCTTTTGTAGTATTCTTCAGTATAATAGGCATCTGCTAAGAATGCGACGTCAATCTCTACCTGAAAATTTAAAGTACTTTTAACAATATAAGCAGATCTATTTAACACTTAAGAGGGAACAATGCATTGTCTTCAAGATGGTCTTTAAGAGGCAACCACGATCAATAGCTTCTTTTTGTTAGTCTCAGTCTGGGACTCTAACCTGCTCTGCCTTTTTAAAAGTAAGTTGCATAATAGTTGAATGTCAAGCTATTAAGTGTCCCTGCTCTTGATTGATTGAAAGTCTTCCTCTCAGTGTTTCTCTTTCCCTTTATTTTCTTGTCAGTCACAATCTGAGCCCTCTCCTAAGGATCTCTGCTGCCTCCCTCTCCTAAGGTTTAGCTCTGTTTAATGGGGTAGATCTAGATTAGATTTGAGGAGGAAATTCTTTACAGTGAGGGTGGTGAGGTACTGGAACTGTTGCCCAGAGAAATTGTGGATGCCCCATCCCTGGAGGTGTTCAAGGCCAGGCTGGATGGGGCTTTGAGCAACCTGCTCTAGTGGGAGGTGTCCCTGACCATGGCAGGGAGGTTGGAACTCCATGATCTTTAAGGTCCCTTCCAACTCTAACCATTCTATGATTCTATGACTCTATGATTCTATGATTCTGTGATTCTATGATTCTATGAAAGAGTGGAGCAAAAAGAAGGGAACTGTTATCTACGCCTGAGACAGAATTCCCTCTGGCCATACAGAAGGAGGTCTCAGAAGGCGCAGAAATTAAAAGGGTTCAGCAACAGGCATCCCCTTCAACAGAGGAATCCCAAGGAAAAGAATATTTCAGTTGTCAGCCATTCATTAAGCTGCAACACTTGGCATTACAGCGCAATAATGTTTATGGTGTTATATTCAGCTTTTTCTCCTCTACTTGTCTGCCTTTGTGTAATGTCCAATATACTTTCAGTCTTATATTGGCCTGTCAGCAAATGGGGATACTTCTGCACTTAGTTTCTGCTACCTAATAGCCTAAGCTTGGGTGAATCATAACTTAATGACAGTGATGATATTATGCTGAGAATGAACATGGAAGTCAGAAATAATCTCTCTAAATTGAAACTGTATTAGATGTGAATCTGGTAATTACTGTTAAAATAGCTGTAATGTGAAAAAGGGTAAAATGAAGAAAACCAGTTTTTTTCTACCTTATAGTATTCTTCTTTAATATAACAAAGAAACAAAGGACAACAAAGAAATGTTAATACCCTGGGTATATCTGATGTGCTTCACAGGGTGAATACTGAGTGAGGAAAAAAAGAAGGGAGCTGCTATCTACCATTCCTTAACCCTGCAAATACCTTGCTCAAGGCTTAGTTTCTACGTGACCTATAATCCTTGTTTGTAGTGCATAGAACAAAAATATCAAAAAGCAAACAGTGCAAGTCCATGTGTTAATTGCACATTCTGAAGTGACAACCCCCTAACTTAATAGCCTAGGATCCTTTCATTGCCCTGGGCTAAGTTTTAATTGCTGTAATAATATTCATTTTGTCTCCTAGAAATTGTGGGAGGCTGCTATTTGTTTTCTTTAATCCCATCCTCTAAAAAACAAATCTTATGTTCTTTCTGTTTCTTGTAAACTTTTTCTGGTGTTCATTAAAGCAAATCAGTCCAGCTCCCAGCCCACGACAATCATCCTCCGTAATCCCCTTCAAGCTTTGCAAAAGAAGAAGGCAATTTTGGATCCAATTGTTCAGTGAAATCTCCCAGGCAACCAGAAATTTTGTCACAAAAAGAGAAACTCTTAAGGTCTCAACCAAATCCCATTGAAGACTTTGGATGTCATTGAGACTGGGCTCAAGGTCACTTGTGTTTAGAAATCTTTTAGTCAGGTTTTAGGTATTACAACTGAGAGTTACTGCTGCTGTTTCTGATCTTATTTTTAGTTGTTTTGCACTGGTAGATAGCTATCTAAATAATGTGGATTAGTTTTTATTTACATCACATTAGCCCTCCTCAGAATCAGACTCAGGCATCTGTACCTTTATAACTTCTAAATAAAGAAGGCTGGAAACCTTCCCACCAATGCATTAATATTTGAAGTATTTTTTACTTATGCAGGAGCTGTAATGACAAAAAAATGTCAAAAAATATCTAAAATAGCAGATCTACTTGGCATGGATCTGGAGACACACAAATGAGAGTTTCTACATGTACCTCTGGATGGGTCCTGCGGAGACACATGTTTTCTCCAGAGTCTGCTGTTGGAATGATATCTAGCTTTCAATAACTCGTGTGTGCTTTTGGGGGACTTACGAGAGTTTCCAGAGTCCTGAAGGCAATGAACATTTGACAAATTGGGAAGTTTTGTTGGGTATTTTGTGATGATGGTAACTCTACAGCAGTGTTTGAATTCCTTTTGGACATTTTTTCTTTCCGCTTCTTTCCTTTGTTTTTTAATCTTGAAAAACAGTTGCATTTGGTTAGAATGCTAATGTTTGTAATTAGCGATTGCATCGTTTCTCACATGTGCATGGGCACCCCTGAGGGAAAACTAGTTCTTCTGGTATTTGGAGGAAATTTTTAACAAACTACTTCTGCAGTTCTCAGTAACCCTCCCCTAAATTGTCCCAGTCTGTTCTGTCCCTCTGTTAACTCTTCAGATGCTCTTCAGAGGCCACTTCACCTTCTGCTTTCTCCAATGGGCTCATCTACAGAGCAGGGCAGGGGTCTGCCAGCAGATGACGAGCTCCTTGCTGAGTGTCCCATGTGCAGGGGACACATCTTTGGGGTGATGTCAGGGGCCAAGAAGAATATCTGTATTCCAAATAACCAGAGGTAGACGCCTTTCCCAGGCTGCCAGATCTCAGGGTCAGCTTGGCCAGTCTACCTCTAATTATGGGAAAGGAGGTCTCTTTCTTTGTCGTCACATTTTTTTATCCTAGTATGATTTTATGTTGGATTTCATGGGAATTACTGGACGGTTTGTGGGGCACAATGTAGTGTTTTGCAAAAATGCACCAGGTAATTAACCTGGGTTCTGGGAGCCAGCCAGCTCTGTCATTTCAGCTTAGAGTCACCACATGAATTAGGGTGTAAACAACCTCTGAAGGTAATTGCTCCCACCCTTTACTCTCCGCACACCCAGCTGTTATGGCAACTCCAGCTTCAAAGTTACATCAGGCTGCTCAGGCCCTGATTAGTTGTTTTTTAAATAGCACTGAGGAGGGAGACTCTATAGACCCCCTGGGAAAACTGTTCCACTGACCATGCTTACTATGGCTTTTTTTTCCATAGTATCTAATGTGGATTTCCCTTGTAGCGAATTTTGTGGGTTGCATCTTTTCCCTTTGCTGTGCACCTCCAGGCGCTCTGCACATTTCTGTTGGATGTCTGAAAACAGCAATAAGCACCCTCTTCTTCAGTCTGAACAAATGCAGCTGTCTTGGCCTCTCCCCATAAATCATGTGCTCCATCTCTACTGAGGGATAACAGCTAATATATAATATATCAGTGAGCTGACATGGCTATTTTGCTTCTGGGACCAAAGCTGGTAGCTTTCTGTGACCTTGTAGGCACACAGTGTACCTGGAGCTGGTTCAGGTGTTTTGCCATATAGACAAACCCTCAGAAAGGCAGTGAGGAAACAGCTTAGTTTAAAAACACCGATTCTTCTAACATTGTTCATGAACACCATTATTTCATTAAACCTCTAAGTATATCTGAAATATTGTGGCGCATTTGGAATTAAATAGTGCCTCAGTCATCTGTTCATTCTGGATGCACAGGTGACACGCCAAGGAAGAGCAGGGATGAATCAGCTGTGAAATTTAGGGCAGACAAGTCCAGAGACTAAGGAAGTCTAAAGCAGCCACAAAATACAGCGGCAGCGGCATCACCAGCGGATGTGGAGCTGGCAGAGAGCAATGTACTGTCCCTGCACATCAGCATAAGGACCCTGTAGCACGGACGTGACTTTGCTGAAGCAATGACCTTCTTTGCACAGAGGGGAAATCGCTAAACTGATGGCATTCCCTCCAAAACCTTCTCATTCTATTGCCGTTACGTACTGAAAGGATCTCTTGTAATTTCATTTTGCTGTCATTGGATAACTGTTTGAGAAAATGAGGTTATACTTCTCAGGATCTTCACTTGGCCACATGAGAAGACAGCCCTGCAACTGACAAATAGGGGCCAAGTCCTGGAACATGTATGGTGATTCAGGAGCAGTACCTGCCAGTGGAAGCAGTCAAAGCAGGGCTGAAATATACAGTGGGACTAATTTTGTAGCAGAGAATGGCCCACACACCCACCATGAAATTGGCCAAAATGCCTCCTCTTGGAGCCTTTCTGCCCTTAGTGTTTGACACAGAGTAAGAAAAGACAGCAAAGAAACCACCACCTGAGGTGGTGCCTGAGGTTTGTACCTGTACCCAGTGCTGGTGTTTATGGGGCAGGCACCAGAACACAGATGGACCTGGGCTTCATCAGAGCTGAGGTGCGAACGTCTCCGCGTGAATGACTGGCAGTGCCTGCTGGAGAGAGCCAGCTGGCTTTCCCTTCCTGTAAGCACATATGTAAGGCGTAAAGAGGACAATATACTTCCCCACCAGTGCCATTTCTGAACTGGTGATTAGGCTGTCTCTGAACTGTAGCATCTTTTTGTGGTAGGTATCCAGGTGGGAGTGAAGAAAGTCTAAACTGTCCAGGCTTCAATTTTATCATTTCTCATAAGTTACCCAGTGCTCTGTGAATAAAGGCATTTTGCACTGTAAATCCATGCCACAGCCTGGAATTATGGAGCATGAAGTTACTGGCATTGTCATGAGCTGTAAATCACCCAGCCTAGGCTTCAGAGCTCTTGACTGCCCCTTGGTACTTTACCAGGTCCAGACAGTCCAAAATTCCTAATTATGTTCTTCTGATCTCAGCCCCTCTATGGTTTAAGAAACTGGATCTCCTCTGAAACCAGCTGTGACTTACTCATGCATTGCTTCTTCATCAGGGGCTGGAGTTAAAGGATTTAAAATCCACTGCAGTGCCTGTGTCAGGATCTTCCTGCTGGCCAAGTATCCCGACATGCCTGAAGTCAGAGGAGATGTTAGGCAGAGCATCTTCTAGAGACATTTGCCAAGGAAGTTCTTTCATTTCCCTCAGTCCTATCTTCACTTCTTTACAGTCAGGAAGCAGGAAGAGGGCACAGCGACAGAAAAGGTTTTCACCATGCTTTGCAGCTGGTATTTTAAGGAAACACAGATTATATTTGTTAAATGCTAGCAATCTGTACACTATGTGATAAGCGGCAGTCAGATATTCAGGTTAAAAGGGTGCGCTTGCTGCAAACCATACTTTCTCACCTGGAGGTGGCGTAGAATCTGTTTTCCTCTTCCCAAGTTGTGCTTTATAGGATTGCAGACCGTGTTTCAAAACTGTGACTTTTAGGAAGTGGAGTGCTGTCTCAGATATGCTCATTTCAATGAAGTGCCATGCACACCCGTCCCAGGAGAAAGAAACAAAAATTAGCAAGTACATACACATACCTAGATTTTAGTAAAAGCTGTCTGTGTAAGTGAACTTTCTTAAAAATTAATTGAGATTTTGATTTGTTTCTGGAACACATTAAAAAACTTTCAGCTGTGAATATCATTCCTTTTCCTCTGGCTAGAATTCTACACTTTCTCTCAGATTTTGTTCAGACTGATCTGATGCATAATTTTAGACCAAAAATGGAAAGATTTTTAGATAAAAATCTAGAAAACCAGAGTTAAGATTTGCGGTCCAGACTATGTAGTCAACATACACCTAACTTTAAACTTGCGTTAGTCCCCAAGTCCTCAATCTTGAATCTGGGCTGAAGTGAGTGGATCTGTCTTGTGTTACTTTAGGAAGTGAATAATTTAAAAGAAATTCTTAGCTGCATTCATCAGTTAAATGTAAAACTGGGAAGATACATGCATGCAACTGTAGGCTGTGCAGAAGGTCATCCTGCTGGAAACACTAGAGTGAACACTTAGCTGTTAACAATAATGAAGGAAATAAACTGATAAATGGATTTATTTTTTTATGCACTTTCAGGAAAGCTTACTGCTGGTTGTAGGGTTGTGATTAAATTAGACTGTGCAAATAAGTAGTCAAGGCACTAAAAATTTACGAGAAACCGAAGGAATGTTGGGGCTTTACTAGCTTGAAATTGCCTATGATCTTATCAGATTTAATTGAATCAATACCGTTGCCTGTTCTTTGGACCACAGATTCAATTACTTTGGAGGGTTGTAGAAATTAAGGTCTGATAAGGATTTCAACAGTGCTTGTTCCATGTCAGAAGAACTATGATTTTCTTATGAGTTTATAAACATGAAAGTTGAAAATTAACTGTAACTGGGGGCATAAGGGGCTTGCGTAATTTTATTTTCCATATTATCTTTTGTTTCTTATTTACACTGAATTTGTGTAAGAATTATTGCCTTTTGTTTTTTGTGAAAAAGAAAAAAATCAGCTTTGTTGTGCCATATCATATGTTTGTATGTTGAAGTCCTGGCAAGTTACTCGCTACAGCAGGAAGAATAGAGAGGGACTGGCAAGGTGTTTTCAACTAAAGGCTGAATTTTCTCCCCCATGTTCAATGGCAAAGCAAAAATAGATTTAACAAAAGGCCCCTCTCCCTCTATCCCACTTTCAGGTAAATTGAACCTGGAGGAATACCTTCTCCTGTACTTTAAAATTACTTGGATGCTTATGCCCTTTTATTAATATCTACTCACTCCAGCAGTAAAAAAGGAGAGTCACAAAGGATACTACGTAGCAAGTGTTTGCATGTCCGCATGGATTGAAGATGCCTGGAATTCATATTGATAGCTGATCCATTGAGGGAGAAGTCTCACTAGTACATAGCTAATTTTATGACCATGTGCGCATTTAATAGTATTCAAAGGTGAAGTTAATCTGCTGCTTGAGATGAACTGCAATTGTAAGAAATGGTGGAAGTTTTTTTGTGTGGTCATTTTGTTTTTTAACCAATAGTTGCTCAATGCCTTGTATCAATTTTCTTTCTTTATTTTGCAGAATTAACAAACCTTGAAAGCGCTCTGAGAATACATTCATCATTTTTTCAGGCTTGACCAATGAATTTTATAAAAACCCAAGGATATTTTGAAAGGCCCCTGTCCGAATTTCAGTCAAGGAATGTGTCTTAATAGAAAACATGTGGTACGTTGTTACTTGTGACTAACATTTTGGTCCTTCATTATATGGTGAAAATCTGCTGCTGGAGAAAGAGAAGACTTTGTTTGTTAAGAACGTAGTCACTGGAGGAAAAGAGCTGGCATCCCCTCATAACATGGAGCCCTTTGAGAAAAGCTGGTTGTTTCTACTGCTGCCTCTTCTACTAAGAGTTGTCTGCTCCTCCTTTATTAGTGTCAACCTTGGGCTGAAGGTGATGAAGGGACAGTCTGTTTTCCTGTCAGAAGATGACCTCAAGTTTTCCATCCCCAGAGAGAAAGATGTCTGCAAAGTAGAAGTTGTGATTAATGAGCCAATAACGCAGAGGGTTGGGAAACTAACTCCACAGGTATTTGGGCTCTGTTTTGCTGCTCTGGGTGTCTACGTGTGTGCAGATGTGGGAGAAACTAGGAAGAGCTGCTTTATTGATTTTTTTTTTTTTTTGTTGGTGACTAAAAAGTATGAAGCTGGATGGTTGTGAGATCCAGCCTTCTGCTAAAAAAAGCTGGCTGACAGAGAATTGCACCCCTGAAATCCAAAAGCTGAGCTCAGTAACACGAGTGCATAAAAGTGAGCTCAGTCAGAGTCCCCTTTCACAAGCAGACAATGGGTATTTCAAAACTTTCGGTTAGGAGATCTCCTCCAGTCTCTCAGCTGCTTGTTTTTGTACCACGAGGGTAACCAGTGCCCCTCGGGTAATGCATAGACCGCTAGAGCATTTTGCATTTTAGTCACGCAGCCGCTACTTAGGGAGCAATTAAGAAAAAAATCATCACATACAATAAGCACATTGTGTACACTGTTGTTTGCTCTGCTCTGCAACAGCTAAATTGCTAGCAGATGGCAAATACATTAAAAAATGTTTTCTGTTAAAACATCAAGCTTGTACGAATAATGAAATGTATTTCACATATCACCGTTCTTCTACTCATTTGCCTTACAAATTTCTCCACCTGAGTCACAGCAGGAGGAGTTGAAAGTAATTGACATGAAGATGTGAAAGTAGAGATAGAAGATGAATAGTTTTAATGAAGCATAACCGAACAGTTTTTGTCTATTTTAGAAAAGTTTTGTTAATTGCACCATACACCACACAATTCTATATGTTTGTATATTGTTTTAAACATCCTCTGAGGTTTCTGGTGGTCTTTGTGAAGACAGATGTGGGAGCATGAGCCTCCACAGATTTTTCAAAGCTTCTGGTTTGGTCATCATTATTTCTGTAGACCACTGACAAGTACTTCAGCTGAACCAGCCCTTGGAGGGACCAGAGGCACACCAGGGAAAACAGGAGGTGATGAGCAGGGCAATGTGCGATCTTCTCTAGAGACTGGCCCCAAGATGTGGAGGGCCTCTGCTGAGACTTCCCCAGAGCTTGCTCTCCGTCAGCACAGGGGCTCCGACTGTAGTCCCCCCTCTCCACTTCCCCAGTCAAGTTTGACCCATGAGGAGAAAAAGAGAGGCTTACATGTCTCATTGCTGACAAACCTCTTCTGTAGGTGAGCTGGCTGGCTGAGAGTGACTTCAATTCCTGCCTCAGCCTCTACATGCAGTAGGACCCAGACATTTTGAAAAAGCCACTTTGTCCTTTGTAAGCTGACATGCTTCAAGCACAGGATCAGAGGCAATTTTCCAGAGACCCAAGGAGATGTGTATTCACCATATCTTCTTTTCCAAAATGCCTAGGGTCCTTGCCTTTCCCCACTCCCAACCCCACCTCCACTAAGTACCTGTCCTTTCATGGCCCTGATGTCAGCCTAGGCAGCCAAGTGTGGCTCTCAGAGGCTGCAGGTAGACCTCATCTGGAGGGGTGAGCTCTGCTGGGCAGGGGGCCTTGGGCTACCAGGCTGGAGAGGGGCTCTGGCTGCTCGCAGTGCCCAGGTGGTACCTCCCCTGGAGAGCTCCTGGCCTGGGTGCCATCCCATTAGGAAAAGTGCCTTCTCTTCCTCTCCACAGCTGCGGGGGGGTCGGGATTGCCAGAGACACACCACCATGCCCCAGGGAGACTGCCAGAGAGACAGGCAGTCTGGTTATCTCAAGTCATACTTTCTTGCTGGGAAAGAACAAGATGGCATTTGTAAGTTGAGTGCTTCCGTTTTAAACAACAAAATCCTGAGCCAGACACTGAAAAGCGCTGCCTGAGCTTTCACCATTCCTGAAAAGAGATGCCAGAGCCCAGCCCTCCCAGTGACACTCGCGCTCTTTCTACCAGGAAATTCTGCAGCGAGACATCTCTGGTCTGATCTGTTTTGCTGCCATTAAAGTGAGTAATGTCCTAGGAATGTATGACAATTTAATTATAAATTGTAATTGAAAAGCAGTTGAAGTGGAAAAAAACAAAGCTCGACAGTAATTAGGAAAAGATTTAGATCTCCTTTGTCTTACCCAGCAAATTTATAGACAATTAGAGTTGCCTGTTCATATGAAAGGAAAACATATTAGGAAACATAAAACAGATGTTTCTTTTTGCAAAGCAGATTGTGCCTTATACACGTATAAAATGACTGTCAGTTAGTGGTAACAGACCTTTGTGGAAAGGTCCTTCATTTTCCATCCCCTTGCTATCAATTAAGAGATGGAACTAATGATGTCTTAGGAAAAAAAGAAATGAATTATTTGATATGATAAACCAACTCCTCTGCTGTAGGCAGTCTCCTCTGATATGAACCAGGATGCATCATCTGAGCAGTATCTGATAGTCAGCTGCAACCCGACCAGCGTGTCACCAAAAACGCTGTTGATTTTGAAGGCTCTACACTGCTTTACATCAGTGAAGAACTGGTGTTCACACTGCTGGAAGATACAATATGAGTGGCTTTTGTATGGCATGTAGTTTTTCTTTCCTTAAGTTAATACACCACCTAGCTACTTAATTATTTTCTCTTTTTTGTACATTATCACTTAGGACTATCTAATTAATTACTCTACCTATCACTTTCATTTATGTTAGCTTGTACTAAGAAAGAAAAGACAGTAAGTAAAAAATAAACATATTTGTTGTTTGTTAAATACTGAAAAATAATGAAACACATTTCTGTGACATTTGAAAACAATACACAACAGAACAGCCACAACATAATCAAAATCTTCATCATGTGAGAAGCCTTCTTGCTGACAGGAATATGCCCTGTCTTTCTGTAGATACGAAACATGAGTATCCTCCATCTACACATGGGCTGTGTATGGGTTCCCTGCTATTACAAGGATAGCACAGACATGGTCTTATCAATGCTGGGAGCTTTCAGCTGTTAAACTCTGTAAAGAAATATATCTACATGGGAACTGTATTTTGCCAGATTTGTGAACTGGCATATGTAAGGACAGGAAAATTGTATGGCCCAGAAGCCAAATCCCTGCTCCAAAGAATGGGTATGTCAGAACTCTCCAAAGCAATCTTTTTTTCCATTTGGGTCAGGCATTTTTCCTCATTGCCTTATTTTCACCAGTCACCATTAAACAGAACACTCAGTCTGAAACAAGTGTCTTGCTTAGGTGGTCAAACTGGCCAGCCAGCTTTGGAAATTTGACTTGCATCAGGTATGCAAAAAGAATTAATTTCTTTTGAATTAGCTGGTGGACATGATAGAGAATTTTGCTTGTATTTTGTGGGATTACACTGAGACTGGGGGTGGGTGTTGGTATGGCACAGGGATGACATCTGATCTGTTAAAAGGATGCTGGTACAAAGTCAGTGTTCCAAAAATGTGTAACAAACCTGAGCTAGCCAAGTTTCCAACACGGAAGTTTCACTTTTGTAGTCCAATGGTAGTGGCTATAAAGCAGGATTTACTCTATAATCAAGCTACTGCCATGAGAAACTTTAAAAGCTGATAATTCTAACATTATAATGCAGGAACCGCTGGCTTTTCAAATCCACTGCAGTTGTCCCACTAAATACAACTGTATCCATAAGTCCACAGGCTGTAGTGGTAGAGAGGTGTGTGCTCAAACTATTTTTTGTGCTGGAGGAGGGACTTGGCAGTCTGAAACAGTCACATTTATATGCCCGTTCCCTTTCTACTTGTAGAGTGCCAGCAGCCCCATATTATAGTGGTTGCTCTAGCTCTCATTGGGAGACCACAGAATGGGTGAATACCTATTCGCAGACATAAAACTACAGATTAAAAATTTCCTGAATCTGATGCATTCCTGACTGTAAGAAAGAAGTGGACCAGAAGCATGAAGTTAAAATCCTTGGCAGCGTTGTACTAGCTTATTCTTTCTCCTTCATAGGTTTTTGACTGTCACTTCCTTCCTAATGAAGTCAAATATACCCACAATGGCTGTCCAATTTTAGATGAAGACGTGGTCATGCTTAGGCTGTACAGGTAAGAAGCAGTGGGAGATGAAACTTTGTTGTTATAAGGAGCCCTCTGGAAGAGCAAGAAGTCCATTTTTCATGGTAAAAGCATGTTCTCCTGTACATATCGTAACTACTTAGACCCAGTGGCAGCATCGTCAGTCAACAAGTGACCATCTGTTTACAGAAACATTTGTCATAATGTATTTCAGATACGCTCAAATAGTGTGTTTGCTAATATTAATAAATATTATGCATCACTTGATACCTAATTACAGAACTGGTATTACAGAACACCAGTGATTTTTCTTTTTGTTATTGAAAATGACAACAGTACTTTCAGAGCACTGTATTTTCTGTGCTGTCCTGCTGATAGGGACACAGACATACACTCGCCGAGTAATCTCTTCCTTTGCACAAACACCCTTTTAACAAGCATGAGGAGGTGGGCAGCAGTGTCTGGCACCTCATGGTGCATGGTGATCTGGGGTTTGAGGGCACATCAGAGAAAGAGGTTCAAGTAATCCAGTTTAGAAGGTGTGGCCAATGCCAGTCTCAGAACGACAGAAGACAGCATGAACCATAATTCATTTCCTTCTATCTCCTGCAGGTTTACAGAAACTGAAACGTTTGTAGAAACATTCACCCTCCATGTGAAGTTACTTGAGCCAGACTGTAACATCATCAAAATGCGCTCTGGTGCCCTGGAGGTCCCTGAGTACTATGGTCTGTCCAGAGCAATTGACAAGAATGTCCTCACTTTTGACTATGACAGGAAGATAAATCTGGATTGCACCATTTCCATAGCCTCTTCGGAAACCCACCTGCCTGCTTATGGCCAGCTCATCACTGGGGAAGTGCAGCAAGAGCAGCTTCGTGGAGATCAGCCACAGAGCTTCTTCCCTGGCCCGAGTACGATGTGCTTTAGTTGTTTGTACTAGCAGATTCAAAGAGACCCAGCAGATTAAGCATGCAGCAGTGGGTTGCTTCAGGTGTGCTGGGTAAGAGTGGGTCATGTGAAGTTTAATGAACTGCCTGAGCTATCACGGAAACTGAAAGGAACATGATCTTTGTGTGGGCCATAATGCAGATCTGGGTCAGTAATCCCCTGATTCGAGTCTGGTTTTGGCTCCTAGACCTGTGGACCAGTGTCAAGGCTTTGAGAGTGCCAAGACTCATTAAAAAGTGCACAGGGAGTTGTTGGAGGCAGCACCTACCCAAAAAATCAAGGGAGATTGGAGCTGAAAGATGTCAGTGGAAAACAAAATCCTGTAGGAAAAGTTGTCAGGAAAGGACTCCTAATTCTCGTCACACTGGCTTTTTCTCAGAGTTAGTTTCGCTATGCGGACAGGCTTCCCTTGTCGGTTTCTGCTCCGGTAACTATTTCATGGTCGCTTCTGTTGGGTTGCAGAGCACAGCCTGGGCCAGCAGTGCAGAAATGGGAGCTGCGTGTTGAGACTGGGAGTCATTCACAGCACAAAAATGAGCTGCGAAGAGTTTCTGAGGATGGGGATTCGATACCAGCACCTTGACCCTCCCTCGCCTGACACCGATTATATTCCTGTGAGGTTGGATCTCACTGACAGTAGAAGCAAAGCTCTGCACAAGGTAGAATTTTAACCAAGCTTAAAATGACTGATTGTCTTCCTGATTTTTAAAAAAAAATGTTGCTCCTTTTCATATTTGAAAAGAGAGAGTGGTCCTGGAAGTTTGTCCAGTTCTTACAATGTTGCCAGCTGGGCAAATGAAATGCATTATCTCCATGCCTCAATGTTTAGACAATTATGGTTACAGGAAAGCACCTCTGGTTGTTTACTGGCAGACTTGAGTAGTTTTGACTGAGAGCAAAATAAATTCTGGCAAAATTCCACCTTTTTTTCTAGAGCATGAGCTGCACTGACTTCAACATATATAGTAATTAATATATATAGTAATTAATAAGTTAAAACCTGTGTGAGCATACTCAGTTAATAATAATTAATGGCTCATGTATGTTTCTGTCTGGTAAAGTTACTCATTAAACTCACATCAAATTAAGAAAGTTGTTTCAGCCCAAAATTAAGGACACAAATAAGACTAGTGAACCTGGAAGACATTTGCATGTCGTCTATTTACTTTAGTCATACTCCATTAAAATGTCTCCATTTTTCATTGCTCTAACATGTCACCCGAGTAGCTATGTGAAGCTAATGGAAGTCGAAGTTGTTTTGTTTGCTTCGCTTTGTCCTTTCAGTTGTCTCATTTCTTCCCGTTATAGACTGAGTTCGCATGGCTCCCTGTTCAGATTAAAGGCGCTATTCCCAACCAAATACCCAGAGCTGCCCCGATGGCAAAGTTCACCCTGGAAGTAGATCAGTTTATTTTAACCCCCATTACAACCACAACTGTTGATGCTGAAGACAATGAAACTCCGAAGTCGCTGCTTGTATTCAACGTTACCAAGCCACCTCCACAGGGCTTCATCACTCATCTATCTGACCACACAAAACCTGTTGGCTCCTTCACATGGAAAGATCTCAGTGACATGCTCATCGCTTATCAGCCTCCAAACAACAGCTACACTGAGAGGAGGAATTACGAGGTAACAGTGTAATGTATGAGCATTCGCTGGTTTTCTTCTCCTTAAGATTCAGTAAGCTATAAATAAATGCATTCATTTGTAATGGATATTTTTCAGAAAAAAAAAAAGTTTCTGTAACTGTATGCAGTGCAGGGGCAGAGGTAGAAGCTTTTACTACTTTCTCCTGTGACTCATCAGCTTAAGTGTCTAGCACAAATCAGATGTTTTTTGCGTACTACTTAAGAATTTCTTTGCACTGAAAAATTTTTATCCCCTCTGAGAGTATCTAAGCAGGATTTTTCTTTCTTTTTAAATTTTTTTTTTTAAAATTTTATGAGAGGAATAGCACTACTTTTAAATCTACCCAAGGGATTTTGGAAGGATCAATAGCACCTTTTCCACACAGCTTTTATCCCCCTGTTACAGTACTGATCCCTGTGACCTGTGGACAGGTGAAATGTTTAAAGCCATGAAAGACAAACAAGTGAAATGTCAGGATTGCCATTTGATCTTGCAGCCTCCCTGTTGAGGCAATGGTGGTATAGGAATAGCAAAAAGGGACTCCCAGTGTAAAAGCATATCACTAACACAGAGAACATGGTGCCAATAACGAGAGCAGGCTGGTATCTGCAGGATCTGGGGTAGGTGAGCAAATAAACAGTGCCAATCAATGAGATCAAGGCTGCAGGAATATGTTTATGGGAGCGAATAGAGCACCACTTCTATCTTCCATGCTTGCTTCTAGTGAAATTCCTCTCTTTGGATCTGCTGCAGAGTGCTGACAGAGAATGTCTCCTACTTTGGGTACAGTGTTACTTTATATTTTCAGTAACCAACACTGCTAGATATTTTGTGCAATTCAGTAGTGTGCCAGCACTCTTGAGAAACAAGCAGTAGTCTTGAAAAGGAGATATAAGAGGAAGAGAAATGAGTTAAAGGAGTATATAAATATGCTGATAGTTATAAGGTAACTATCAGATAAGATAGTTAAGCAATAACCCAAATAAAAAAAAAAAGGTTGGTACTAAAGTAATGAAACTGAAGAGACAGAAAATCGGAGCAAGGTAAGCTGGGGAAAAGGTGGACTGGAAAGCAGAGGAACAGTAACGTCAGCACCTGATGCTGACAAGGCTTGCCTTTTCTTAACCTTCGCTGTCAGGAACCTACTTTCTATTTGTTTCCTTAGTATAAGAATCAGTCATCCTACCAAACAGTCTGCTCCTTAAGTGCCTCTTTTCTGTTTTGCTTTCAGCATCGCTTGACTACAGGTTCAAGCATTTGATGATTCAAGAGTTCCACAATTCAAGTGTTTGAAATACTTTTCTTTTTCCGAGCCAGTCCATATCTCTTCTTTCATTTTTTTTTATCCTACGTATGTTAAAAAAGCAGGAAATACCCCTTCCCCCCCTTATTATAAAAAAGCCCTAAATTGATTGCTGAGTTAATTGTATCCAAAACAACATTGGAAATGCTTATCTTTCCTGTTAATTTCCACACATTGCAAACTAACTTTCCCAGCATTCACTGTGAAGAGCATAGAAGGCAGATACTTAATTTAGTGCAGAAACTTGAAGGGTCTTCTGAGAAGCTAAATCAAGTTTCATTTGTCAACGTATTATCAAAAGACTTTAAGATCTGTCAGGTAAGAACACATATGTGTTTTGAGATACAGCTGGTTTTCAGGCTCTTTCTTTTCAACAGATAGTGTGTTTATTTTCACAACAGGTGGAGTTTGAGGTTCATGATTTCTACTTTGAAAGGAGTTTACCGATTACTGTGCATCTGTCTATCAGAACAGCAGATACCAATGCTCCTCGGGTTTCATGGAACACAGGTGAGACTTCTTTTCCTCAGTTTATTTTGCTACAGAATTTATAACGCTTTGGCACAGACATTTGACAAAGCTGTACAATTCAGATTTACACTTGGAGTTTAGGTATCATTAAACTGAAGGAGAGTAAATCTGTTTTTTCCCTTTATCCGTTTTGGGGGGAAAATGATACAACTTGAAAAAATCTTAAGTTTTAACTGGAATAAAAAATTAAGAAGCAAAGGAGTTAAAGGAAAACCAGGATTTCTGTATATAGCATTTTCTTCAAGAACAAATAAGACATAACAGATTATGAATAGTAAGAGCAAATATGTGATGGAGTGAGTAGTAGGGTAGTGTGAGGAAAAGACCAAGACTTGTTGGTATTGCTTAAAGTGGAAGTCTGCAAAAATGGAGCAACTAGAAAAAGAGGGCATGATACACCACCAGCCATTTGAAGCCTGGAAACCTTACAGGGTTTAGGCGAATTCAAAAAGATTTATAATGCCTCTAGTGAAGAGGCGACAGGCTCTCCCATCTAGAGTGAAACGTACATTGATATTTAGTCACCAAAAGGCATCAAAAGGCAAAGGTGTGAGGTCAAACAATTCTTGAAGTTAACATCAGAGAAAGAGCAGTCTCCTCACAGTAGAAGAAGGAAGGACCCGAGAAGGAGAGGCCTCTGTCTCCCAGAGAATCATTGAATGGTTGGAGTTGGAAGGGACCTGAAAAACGTAGTTCCAACCCCCCTGCCATGGGCAGGGACACCTTCCACTAGACCACGTTGCTCAAAGCCCCATCCAACCTGGCCTGGAACACTTCCAGGGATGGGGCATCCACCTGAGAAGCCCCACCTGAAATGACTGTCTGAGTAAAAATGAGAGATACTGTCCCCTGTCATGAAGGTCAATATATATTTTTAAATGCAGACTCACTAAGGAAGCTGAGTGCCCAGTTTCAGACATTGTGAGATGACAAGTTCAACACTTCTGTCTGTGCAAATGTCCAGAAATGTGCCTAGCTACTCTATCAGATCATTGGGAACCAGAATAAGTTATTTGTCTGAAAAAAAATCCTTAAAGACAGTTGACTAAGACAAGTATGTCAGAATAAAAGCTGATATCAAGCTCTTAGGCTGGCCTTGAAAGGTTTGTCACAGGTAGGTATGTAGATGGACATAAATGTGCTTTGTTTCCTGACTGCAAAAACCGTTAGAAATGTTAGATGCTGACAGCCTTCCATGTCACAGACACTTTGGTAAAATAACGCTCTGCTCTTTGCAGGCCTCAACCTCCTGGAAGGCCAGTCCCGACCAATCACGTGGCAACACTTCCAAATAGTAGACAACGATGACATCCAAAATGTTCGCTTGGTCACAGTTGATGGCTTACAGCATGGGCGGCTCACAGTAAGAGGTAAATAATTTCAGTTTGAGGGCCTGGAAACATGTTCTCTAGTGACAACTGGCTATGATAACGTGACGGTCAATACGATGCTGATAGGGTCTGCCGTATGTCACTCCCTGTTGAGGGCTGCCAGCGTAAGGGACATACAAGGAAATCATAGAATCATAGAATTGTTTTAGTTGGAAGAGACCTTTAAGATTAGGTCCAACTGTTAACCTAGCACAGCCAAGTTACCACTTAAGCACGTCCCTCAGTGCTAGGTTTACACAACTTTTTAATACCTCCTGGGATGGCAACTCAACCCCTTCCCTGGGCAGCCTGTTCCAGTGCTTGACAACCCTTTCAGTGAAGAAATTTTTCCTAATATCCATCCTAAACTTCCCACAACTTGATGCCATTTCCTCTTGTCCTATTGCCTGTTACTTGGGAGAAGAGACTGACACCCACCTCGCTACAACCTCCTTCCAGATAGTTGTAGAAGGTGATAAGGTCTCCCCTCAGCCTCCTTTTCTCCTGGATGAACAACCCCAGCTCCCTCACCCCAGTTCCCTCCCTGTGCTTTAGACCCCTTACCATCTTCGTTGCCCTTCCCTGAACAGTCTCAGTATCTCAACGTCTTTCTTGTAGTGAGGGGCCTGAAACTGAAGGAAAGTGCAGAAGGAAGTGCCTGGATGCAGAGTAAGAAATTCAAAAAATCAATTGGTTGCATAGCTTAAACACTTCTGGAAATACTGTATTTGAATGAATGAATGAATGAATGAATGAATGGCTAGAGTTGGAAGGCACCTTAAAGATCATCTACTTCCAATCCCCCTGCCATGGCAGGGACACCTCCACTAGACCGGGTTGCTCAAAGCCCCATCCAGCCTGGCCTTGAACACTGCCAGGGATGGGGCATCCACAACTTCCCTGGGGAACTTGTTCCAGTGCTTCACCACCCTCACAGTAAATGAGTAATGTCTTCCTAATATCTAATCTAAATCTACCCTCTTCCAAATTAAAACCATTACTCCTTTCCTGTCACTGCACTTCCTGACAAAGATTCCTCTCTGGCTCTCCTGTAGGCTCCCTTCAGATATTGGTAGGCTGCTATGAGGTCTCCCCGGAACCTTCTCTTTTCTAGGCTGATTTATGCTGTCCATATCCTTAAATGGGAGCTACTTTAAGTCTGGCATTTTACTTACACACCACTTTCATCTGAAAATGAAAATGGTTCTTATTTTCTGCACTGGAGGTGAATTCAGCCCAAGTGAGCTATCGCAGCTAGTAAGGCCGTGCAGCAGGCCTGACGCTGCCTTGTCGCACTGAGGCTAAATGAGGATGGGTAACTAACTCTCCCAGAGACAGCGCTGCAATGCCACCGCAAAAGCAAGAGAAATGCCTCATACGGCTCTGGGTTGCTCAAAGGAAACAAGAAAACCCAGGGCATGAGAATGCATCTCCTGCAGGTTTCCACCCTGCAGTGAAAATCGCGACCGGCGGCGGCAGCGATGGAAGCCGGGGTGGAGGTGAGCTCTGCTCCCTCTGCTGACCGGCTTCCCCTGCTACAGCCGTGCTCGGCACAGGAATTAAAACAACAGTACTGAAGAATTCAGTGTCTAAGCTTTTACTTTCTAAATGTACGTTTACATCCCAAAGCTGAAATTTTAAGGATATCGGCTATGCTTTCATTGAGCAGGCATGACCTTGGTGAAATTTTCACTTCTTTCATTTTTGCTTGAAGATGCTGAGGAATGCTGAGTGGTTTTGGTTTGTTGGCAAATACAGACAACATTTGGATATGGTTGTTATTTATTGGCAAATTTAAGGTTGATTTCAGAAAGTGGCAATTAAATTAGACTCCTGATTCTTTGGCCTTCTGCGTTGTAAATGTTACTAATTTTTCTTTGCAATCTCATGAGTCAGCACAAGTGCTGCTCTCTTTGGGAAAATTATTAGGTAAAAAAGTCCCTCTGCTGTTGGCAGTGTGGAAAGATGCTGCCACTATCAATGCTGGATTTTTTGACAGTTAAATATATGCATATAAAATGCATAGCCTAGAGACAAAAATCAAGTGTTTAAAGAAAAAGGGAAGATGACATTTGAAATATAATGTCAAGAGAGCTGTTCAGAAGTATGTTTCATCTTAGGAAGCTGCTGCCGAGGAGTTCAGTGCCTGCATGATCCGTCCTCCTGTAATGCTAAGAACAGAAACTCTGCGGTGTCAGCAATGTTGGATGGGCTCAGCCCCAGAGTTGGTGTTACGGGGGGGCTGTGGAGCCAGCCAGGGAGTGGGCTGCTGGCGACAGAGCAGCAGACCGGCTGTGCCTGCAGGAGCACACAGAGCCCAAGGCCCACCTCGGAGTGGTAGTCCCATCCCTGCATGCAGACCTCCCATGGACTGACCAGGGGTGGATACTTTTTCTCCACTGATCACGCCTTATTCTCTCTTAAGTGTGTGCGTAGGCACATGCGAAGGAAACTGTAACCACATTTTTTGGCAATTAGCTTTTTTGACTAGCAAACACCAACTGATGTTCAAACTTTAATGGAAAACGTGGGTAAATCCCTCCAGCTGCGCCATAACCCTAATGCTGCTAGCAAATGATCTGAGCTGCTGCTCACTGAATCCGTGGAGGGTTCCCTGATTCACCAGGGAACGGTGAATCAGCCCAATGTTTTGAATGCTCTTCCATTGGGTTTGGTAATGCTGGGTCTAGAGCTGAAGGAAATGTTATTTTTTCGCTTGCGACAAAATGCTGAGCTGTAATTACAATGCATGTTCTCTTTGATGCTTAAAATGCATGTGAAATGTTCTGATAAGAAAGCAGAGGTTGAAATTAAATAGTCCCAGTTAATAATCTTTAATATCCCAATTATCTTAAGTGCAATGGTCATTTGGATGATTTTCTCTGCTACCACAGCTGCAAGTCCTGCATTCTTATTAACTATTCCAAATTCTACAAACTTGTTTCCAGTAGGTGAAGTTATGTTTGATTTTTCTAGTTTGAAATGCGTTGTCCTTCTCTCTCCCTTAATAATATTCATATTGGTGGAAGGATTCTCCTTTGGGCTGAACAGCACATTTTTGATGCATTTTCTTCCACTGTTTTGACAGGAGGGAAAGGATTCATGTTCACAGTTTTTGACATTCAGGCTGGAGTTGTTAACTACCATCATGATGACAGTGATTCTACTAAGGACTTTGTGGTATTTAGGATTTTCGATGGCTCCCACAGTATTCGCCATAAGTTTCCAATCAATATCCTCCCTAAAGATGACAGCCCTCCATTTCTTATCAGCAATGTGGTCATTGAAGTTCATGAAGGACAGACAATCCTGATTGAGGGTTCCATGCTTCATGCTTCTGACATGGATTCCAGTGATGATTACATACTATTCAATATTACCAAGCCACCACAGGCTGGAGAAATCATGAAGAAACCAGGACCAAACTTGATAGGTAATGAAACATACCCACAATAGCCCGCTTTTCTTTGTCCTGCTGTTTTAACCACATTAAATGTTACAATTAGACAACTTATTTTGGCTCAGGTCAAATCATGACAAATTTGGACGTCTTTCATTATAGCATAACCCCCCATCATTAATTAGTCCTGGTCTCCGCACCAGTATAACTATATGTGTGAACACAATTTATCCCACAATTCTTCTATTCTGAGTCTATTTCCCTACTGCACCTTTCTCCTCCAGAAAAGTTGGGCTAGTCAGGAGTTATTTGATCCATGAGGATCCCTACCAAGTTCAAAACTAGTAGATGACGCTAATGATGCTAAAAGAGGAAGAAAGCTCTCCTTACATTTAACTGAACTCAGAAACCCCTGTGCTAGACTGCAGAGGCTGCTGATCCTGCAAATTCTCTTTCGTACTCTGACCAGGGCTTTAGGCCTATTTTCTGTGTTGCTTCATTTTTCTAATGATCTTTAAGTGACATAGCAAAGAAGCTGGCGATCTTCAGGAAACGTGGAAGACAATGAGAGAATGTTTCAAAGGGCTTGCCCTAGTTAGGGTGATGAAGGGGACGTTATGGTTTGTCACTTACTTGCACAACTAATGAATAATTTTAATGAATGTTTAATATCATGTACTGTTCAATAGAAGATATTTTCTTCAACAGGGTATTCTGTTGGCAGTTTTCTTCAGAGGGATCTATTTAATGGAATAATTTATTATCATCATTTGGGAGGAGAAGTATTTGAAGATTCCTTTGAGTTTGTGCTGTGTGATAGCCATGACCCTCCCAATCTCTCAGAGCCACAGGTATGGCACTGAAGCATCTTTGGCAGAGTCCAGTGGTTTTCCTTCAAATGGCTGATGATTTTACAACTTCTGACAGACTTTCAAATCAAACTGTGATAGATCTTTTCTGCTTGTCATCACCAAAGTCATCACCACAAATAATGTTTTTCAGAGCTCTTGTTCTTGCTTTCCATGGGGTAATTCTCTCTGCCTGGCTGCAGAGGAGCAAGTCCATTGCAAAGATTTTTTCCTGCATTGCAAAATGAAATGTTGAAAACAAATTAGATTTGGAGACAATACGAACAAATTAAACAGCCCTACTAAAGTCCACTGAGAAGAGACTGTTTATTTCACCCAGGAGTCCAACACACTGGATTTAACTTTGCTTTTAATTTAAAGGGAAACCACTAAAATTCATAGGCTTTGCATTTAAGTCCATTGTATCTCCATTTACTGATATACCATTTAATGGTATATCTCCATTATTCATGTGTTCATGGTACGGCATGACAGCCACATCATATGTCTCATATTCCAGAGATCCACTTATTTCTGTGTGTGCATGTTTGTGAACAGCTGCTTAGACACTCCCTTATCGAGAGGAGTGGCTGCTGATTTTATTGTCTTTCTGATTTCAGGTGATGATGGTGCACATTATCCCTGTGGATGATCAGCTACCCAGAGAAGCCCCAGGAGTGACCCGTCATCTGGTTGTTAAGGAGACTGAGATTGCTCACCTAACTAAGAAACATCTCCACTTCATAGATGTGGAAGAGGAAGACAGGGAACTCACATACACCATAACCACTTCCCCATTTTTCTCTTGCACACACAGGTAGGTGTGACTTGCCATACCTTCCAGGTGGGACAGGGCAATGACCCATGTAAGAGGAGCAATCTCAGAGGTAGCAGCGTGCTCATGTCTCTGGTTCTTCACCTGTTTGCTTAAAGTGCAAGTGACACTAGCTGTGTGCAGCTCTCCCATTTATATTTAAGGGTGAGCTAGAGTTGAAAGCAACAGAATAATACAGCGTAATAAAAAAAATATGCATAATTCAGCAAAAAATAAGAAAGAGGAAAGCACCTGTAATAGTTTCTTTCGTTTTCTTGGACTTGCATTTTGCACTGGCCTGTGGGATCCCGTGCAGCCTCGAGCACGAGGCACAGCACCTCTCCTAACTGATGGAATGGGGCTGATCTGGGCCTGCCCCAGATTGAGAACATGAGGTGCTACAGCTTTTTCTGGGCTATGTATTGTTACCATGGCACTGTGAAAGGCTCCTGGTCCTGGACAAGGAACCTGTGCAGCAGAATTCAGGCAGAACAGTTTTTGGGGACAATAGGAATATGGGATGAATGGGTGTAATAGCAGTTTACATGTCACTGTTGCTGCTTCACCATTTGGTAAATTCATGACAGCATCAGCAACAATTTGCTAAATAGAAAAGTTTAAAATACAGCCATTGTATGGTTTAAGCTGAAGATCAACACTTTCAGTTCTGACCTAAAGTAACCAACGATCACTATGCAGCTGGGGGAGAAAGATGTTTAGGCTGTTCACTTATTCAGTCAAATAGCCACGTAGTTATCTAGTTTGCTGGTTACTGCTGTCGGAACACTGGCCTGCTGGAAACTGGTTCATTTCAGAAGTGTATAAGATGCACGAGAACCAGATATAATTCATTTTTCTACATAAAGATAAATGCAGGTGTGAAAGTAATAAGAAAGTGATAGACTAGACTTGCAGGTGGTGTAAATGGTATCTGGGGTGTGCAGAGACACACTTGTAGCAAACCCAGGACTTGCTTATAAGATATACAATGATTTTTCATGACCATTGTGAAAAACATTTCTTGTGATCAATTTTCTGTGATAAAGTTTAGGTGAATAACAAGGGTAGAAGAATGAAAAATGTTTTTCCTTTCAATGTAGTTGGGAGCGGGAAGTTAATTTGTAATGCAAGATTGAGCTATATGACTGTCATTTTTCCTGTTCTTCAGTATTGCTAATCTGGACGTGACGTACATATTTTTTTATAGCCACCCAGATGCTGGGAAGCTGTTTATGGTGGACACCATCCCCAAGCTGGTCAAGGATCCCGCTGCTCTTGCACTGAGGTCATTTACTCAGGTTTGTTGCTACCTGATACCATAACCAGTTCTAAACAATTTTTAAAATCTACAAGCATACAGCTTCTTTTTTGGCAGGAAAACAAGAGGTGAAAAATGAGGAGCGGTACTATCATGAACTCTGTTTAAGAAGCTCGAAATTTCGGTAATTCAATTCCAGCTTTTGAAGTGAATTTCCATCATGCTTCTGTTCTGTGATGTGTAAACACAGTTCTCCTTCTAAGACCAGCAGGGGCTGCAGTCGCTTAGGATAGGCTGAATTTGTGATGTTAAAGAGGAAGGAAAAAATACACAAAATGTAGAAATGAGGCTGTGACAATTTCCTGCTTCTTCCCAGTGTCTCCACTGATCGATATGGTACAGGCTAGAACAAGCCTTTTTCAGGATTTTGTTTTTCAGTTTTCATGTTTCTGTAGTTTGACAGGTATCCTACGAACATTAGTAAAAAGCCCTGTTTTGTATCCTGCTGTGAGCTGAAGGTTTCATAATGGTCAAAATAATGAGAGCTCTGAGCCTACAATTCCTTAATCATGTGCCTAATATAGGTGTCTGGATTCAAGATTTTGGTGATTATTTTAGCCTCTTTCACCATCCTGCCCTCACCTAGGGAGGCAGGGTGTGCAGTTTATTCATACCGCTGAGGGCAAATTCAGCTGTTCTGGGAGGTATTACATTAAAAGCTATGCTTTGGTGAATCGCTTATTTTAAAGTCACAGTTAGAAAAGGTCCTGAGACCACCGTTCTTAAAGGGCTCCATCAAGAAGGTAAGACCATTGCTTGTGTTATCACTTATAAACCAAGCCTGTATCTTGCTAGGGGTTTGTGTATTTGAACCTGTACTCGCCCAATTTGTAGCTGAAGATGCACTTAATCAAGGTATTGCCAGTAGCTAAAGAGTATGTGCAAAATTTCTGGAATTAATTTTCGTAGTTTGAATAACATCTAACCAGGGGATGAGAAAGGTCCCTAATGTACTGAATTATGGCTACCCCCATTATTTCTTCTCACGTGCCCCACTCTTCTCTTTTTGCAGCATGCTGTGAACTATATGAAAGTTGCCTACATGCCACCGCTGCAGGACATCGGGCCTGAACCTCGGCAAGTCCAGTTTATTTTTTCTGTCAGCAATCAGCATGGTGGCACTTTGTATGGGATCTGCTTCAATATTACGATTCTTCCTGTGGACAATCAAGCCCCAGAGGTAAGGTGCAGTGAGGGCAAGAGGGAAGGACTGTGGGTAAAACCAGAAATGCAGAGATACCTTGATCGTACTGAAACAGAAAATAAATGTTTCTTGGGATCAGGGTTTTGGTGTCTTGCATGTGGCCTGCACTGGGGCTGAAGTGGAAGGTGAAGTCTGGTGCATGTGCAAGGTGATTTTTTGTACTAAATTAGTTGAGGGCTACCTTCAGTGTCTGAGTGGCTGTACAAAAAAATACGTATGTGTCACATCCTGGTTAACAAGACTGCATCCCTCCTCTTTGAGTTACCTATTGCTTGTGAAGTCCAGGAGCCTCTGTGAAGGGGGGCAGGACTGGGCTGCACATACTAGGGCCTACTATTAGTAAATTTCCTTGGGTTTTCCTGACACAGCAGAAGAGTACAGCCTTTGGCATTTTGGTTTTTAAGGTGTCACCTTTCCTCATACCAGAGCAAATTGAAATTGCCTGGTTTGGTATATATTTGGAGGTGCAGTAGAAAAGAGAGTTCAGCATTTCTCCTCCCTGCAGGTTTTTACAAGCCATTTGAGAGTGGAAGAGGGTGGCCTGAGCCCTGTCACAGAGGGACACATTCTCATCTCTGATGTGGACACAAAACGGGAACATCTCCTCCTCCTCCTGCAGAGACAGCCTCAGCATGGGGCCGTGGAGCTGGATGGCGTTCCCATGAACGAAGGTGACAGGCTTTCCTGTGGTGACCTGCGTGCCCTGGCAGTCAGGTTAGAACAGTGGCTGTCTTCTCCTCTTGCGGGGGCTGAGTCTCTCGGTTGGATGAGTGAAAGCCCTGCGGTGAAGTGGTGTGAGGCGCAGAGGCTACAGCTAGCCATGCTCACCACAGCATGGCACCGGCAGAGCTGCTCCAGGCCAAGGTTGTCGGCGGAGCCTTGGGACGTCAGTGGTCACTGTGGAAACCCAGCTGCTGTGTGGCCAGGAGGCGGGAGCTAGTGACCATGTCTGACGTAGGCAGGTGTCTCTATAAAGCACTGCCCCATGCAGATGAGGAGGCAAATTCTGTATACAGCCATGCAGTTCCTGTGAAGAAGGCAATGGTTGCCAGCTTTTTGCATTTAAGGAAGTTGTGTGTTTATTAAATCTGGTTATAGAATCATGGAATCATAGAATTGCCTAGGTTGGAAAGGAATCTTTCAGATCATCTAGTCCAAACATCAACTTAATACTGACAAAAACCATCACTGAATCATATCCCTAAGAACTACATCTACCTGTCTTATAAGTACCCCCACGGGTGGTGACTCAACCACTTCAATGGGCAGCTTGTTCCAATGTTTGACAACCCTTTCAGTGAAGAAATTTTCCCTTATATCCAATCTAAACCTCCCCTGGCGCAAATTGAGGCCATTTCCTCTTGTTCTGGTGCCTGTTACTTGGGAGAAGAGACCGACACCCACCTCTCTACAACCTCCTTTCAGGTAGTTTACAAGAAAACTTGCATGGTTACTTATTAGTGTGGAGATGAAAATTTTACTGCTATATTTGTGGCAAGAACAAGATTTGACTTTCTACGTGCATGCAGAATTACAGCTCTGTTTTGATCTGTTAGTCAAAGAGGGCGTCTACTGCAGCAAGGACATACATGTTTGGTAGACACCTCACAGCCAGCCAGAACATAGATGATAAAGCCTCAGTGAAACTTTTCTCCCAGCTGATGTCTGGTTTATTTTGGGGGCTTTCTTCTTGTAGGAGACCCCACAAGCCCTCTGAAGACACGCTGATCCAGAACCAGCAGTCTTAGATGGACAGGGATCAGCTTTTTATATTGAGAGGGATCCATGTTGTCTGGCATGACCAGGAAGCACAATTTCTTTGTGTGAAATCTGTGTAGCTCTTTTTTTTTTTTTCCACAGGTATCGTCATGATGGCTCTGAGACTCTCATTGATGATGTCCTCTTTGCAGCCACAGACGGCACTCACTTCGTAGAGTTCATCCTGCAGGTCAAGGTCAGTGTTTGCATATTTCTGAGAAAAACTGCCTGTGTAGAAGAGTACAAAGCTTGACTTCTGAAAGTCTTCACATTTCCTTGTAAATTGAAAGATAATGGACTTGTTAGGCTTCTATTTCTGTCCTAACTTTTGGGTTTATATGGCAAATTTGAGAGGAGATTTGGCTTGTACTAGCTGAAAGGTATTTGTGCTTGCTGTCTGGATTTATTCTCTGTGTATTTAAATATGGGGAGTGAGTTTTCTTTCTCAAGCTATAATTATCTAGTTTGGTTTACTTTTGTCTTTGAATTTTAAGAGTGACCCTAATTCACCTGGTTTCATTTTGACTATGGAGATAGCTTAATGTACTCTGACACTGACATTAAGCTCCTGGTTTGGGCTGGAAAGCAATATATTAAAACCAACAGGTTTACACTGAAACGAAAAATAAAGGATCTTAAATTGTTTTTCTGATTAGGTGTTGCCTGTGAATGATGAGCCACCTGTTATGCGAACAGGCCTTGTTCCTGTGCTCCACTGCCTGGAGGGTGAAGAAGTGGTCCTTTCCTCAGAGTACATTTATGCCACGGACGCAGACAGTGATGACATGAAACTGATGTTTATGCTGGCTCGCCAGCCCTACCATGGGATCGTGAGGAAAGCTGGCATTGCTGTGGATCGTTTCTCCCAAGCTGATGTCGTCTCTGGTTCAGTTACATATAAGCACACTAGTAAGTGAGTTAAGGACGGAACTAGACTGGAAGGTGGTCAGAGAGTTTCTGGTGGAAAATCTTAATCTGAATCCATCTAATCTTTGCAGAAACTCAGCAGGAACTGCTTAGAAACCACATGTGCTGTGACTGGGGAAAAAACTAAGCTGCCTTCAAAATAGGACTGATGATATACAACTACCAAATGTTTTAATGTGTTCTCCAGATCCCTATTTAAGCTCAAAATTATATTAGAACAAGGCAAAATTACTATTAAATTATGTATGAAATAGAGTCTTTAATTTGTTTCATGACATTAAAAAAAAAACACCAACCTTTGGCCTTTTCCCATAGTCATTTTTAGATAAAATCATGTAACGCTGTACATAAAGATGTCTAGTTTTAATAGAAAAATGCTAATAACCTAAGGTACTTCTTGCTTGCCTCTCCAATCTAGATGGATATCCACTTTTGGACAGCTTATAGTCTTTCTATACCACGAGATAAATGATGGTCAGATTTTCTTCAAGAGAGCCATGGTGCTAAAAGATGTTATTTTGTGGTTTTATCTTTAAGATCTAAATCTGCTTTTCTTTTTTTTTTTTAATTACCCACAGAAATCAAGGGCCGGTTAACCCCCTTTCCTACTTAATTTGGTCTTTTCATTAGCATTAAAGAGGTTCTGTTTTCTACATCTCTGATGACAGCTTTAGTCTTTTTTTTTTTTTAAAGGCTCTGATTTTCTGTGTAATTAGTCTGTAATTTTGTGCGAGCATAGAGAGTATATGTGATATTTTCAGGCTTGGCACTGTCTGAAATGAACAGCTGGTATTTGAGAAGAGAAGGAAGTACTTGATTATGGCAACCCATAACAAACTTTTCTTTAGCATCCTAGAGATACCAGGAACATTATTTCAGTGGCGGTGTTTTGCAGAGACAATGAAGGGCAGAAACTTCAAGGGTGCAGTGCCTGTGTTTTCCATTCCCAAATTTCTACACGCTAAATGTGCTGCCGGTAAATAGTGGAAGAGAGGGTGGGAGTCACTGCCCTTCCTTTGCAGGCAGCTTATTAGTAATAGTTGCAGCAATGGAAGACACAGGCTGCCAGAGTGCTGAGATCTGGAACACACTCAGCCACAGATGCTTCTTGCAAGAGGTGGCAGTTCCCAGTCCTGTGCTGAATCAGCCCACATTTTGAACACGATTACATAAAGGCATAATATACATTATAGCATAGCCCTTGTTACAGTCCATTTTGTAGGGATAAGAGGCATATAGGAATACATGCATTTCTTGGTATGCAAAAATGTTTTCTGCTGGAAGTGCAAGGATATCACCACTTGTTATAGAGAGAGTTTATATATAAAAGAAAGATCTTTTCCTACATTCTTCAAGAAGGAATGCAGAAAAAACTCCCTTCCTGCACAAACACACATTTTGCACATGCCTTAGTACACAAAGAACAGAATCATGAGGACTATTAACAATTTTATTACAATTACACTATAATATTATACACTTCCAATAATAAAATTATAACTAGTAGAAATACTAACTTAGATATATATTTTTCTGGGCTGTTTTATTCTAGAATAGAAGTAAGCTGGTTAATGTGAATTATAAACAACAACCCAAATCCCTAACCAAACAGCACCCCCACCAGCCAGAATTAAGAATTCTAGTCATTTTGCTGTTTTTGTCGGTCTTCATCTTCTGACTTTGAATGCTGTAGGCTGTCCTTGCAGGATACGAAATTATTCTTCATGAAGTTCTGGAAAAACACTTCTGCACTGTGACATTTTTTCCAGGTGGGGAGATTGGCCTGACTCCTTCCATTGAGATCTTAACTTTCATTGTCTCTGATGGTGAGGCTGGCCTTGATGTGAAAGACTGCTGTTATGATGGACCTCTTCCTCCTCCAGTTCCGATTCATGATCCATTTCCAGTCTACGACCTTAACATCACTGTATTTCCAGTGGACAACCAGCCTCCTTCAATTGCAACTGGTGAAAGCTTCCTCTCACTGTAGCATTATATTGTGGGCTATGCAAGGCTCAGGTGTTTGTTTGTTTGTTTGTTTTTTAGCATCAGAAAGAGTCAGCTGAGATCAGCATACAAAATTTTTGGATCAGAATGCCCATCAATATTTATTTTCTTTTGGTGCAACGACCAAATTCAGCTGTAGGTGCAAGTATGAGTAATTGCTAGTGGCTCTTCAGCTGCATGTTTAAATCATGTGGTTTGAGACAACAGTGCTCGAATCTGACCCTTTCCGTCTATAGACGTCCATTGCAGCATATGTAAGCTGTGTCTGAGTAAAAGTGATTGATATCTTTTCCCTGAACTGAACCTAGGTCCTGAAAATTGTCAGGTTTATACAATGCAAAACCACAAATATCTATCTAACTTTGCATGTGAAGTATAGAACAGAAATTTAGACTTGGCCCTTATACGATGGAAAAGAATCTTTTTACTTATACTTAATTTTGTTAGTGTATAAAGACAAATCTAGGCTATATATGTAACAAATCAAATTAAGAGATCTGAAGCCACATTTTCATTAGTACTCCTCATGATCAAAAATACTCAGTTAAAATGGAAATAGTGTTTGTAATGTACGTTTAGTCAAGCAACAGCCCATTGTGTGGAATTTCTATTCCTTTCCTGGGCTTTGAATGCAGCCTGTAGTATATATATCAAAGGTATTCTTTCTGTATGCTTGGTTTTTTTCAATGTCATTTGTTTGTAAGTATCATGTATATGCTATGTATCTCAGGGAATATTTAAGCATATGTATGAGTAGTTTTGTAATTTGCAGGCTCTCACCCAAGTAATGTTCTGGAAGCTAAGCATTGTCCCAGCAGGGAAATTAAGCAGCGATGCATGAAAAATTGTTCATTATGAGCAATTCGTAACAGCTCTCATGTAATTAATGCTCTGACAAACAGAGGTAACAACTGATTTTTGAGCAGCACATAAACTATACCTAATAACTTACCAATAAAATAATTTAATGATACCCTTCCTCTCTACTTACATGATGGCAAAAGTAGGATTGATGGTGTAAGTAGAGCAAAAAAACCTAAACTAAAACCTCTCCACTAACACAGTATTTGTTGTCCTTACCCCCTTAGTTATTATTTCCATTCTTGTTAACAAAAGCAACAGTAAAATGAGCTAAATAAGCAATAATGCTTATCATATTGTTTGTGTGCAGGTGCAAGGTTTGTGGTGGAGGAGGGCTCCTCAGCAGCCCTTACCACCAACCATTTGTTTGCCACTGACCCTGACACCACTGCAGATGACTTAGAGTTTGTCTTGGTTTCTCCTCCCCAGTTTGGTTACATTGAAAATATACTGCCTTCTCCTGGGTTTGAGAAGAGCAACGTTGGTATAAGTATAGGTAAGTCCAAAGGACATGCGGTGATCAAGCAGATGAAATACAGGGGGCTCGTGGAGGGCTGTGTGGTGGGTGCTGAAGTAGCTGCAGGTGTGTGCATTATTAATATGGGCTTATTGAGGAAGGCAGGTGCTGGCAAATGAGGAGCAGTGGGACTGTGTGAGGAGGAGTTCAAAGGGAGACCACAGCTCTGCAAATGTGAGGAATTGGCACTTGAAGTAAACAAGCCAACCCTTGTTTTATGCCTTCCAGCTGCAATCTATTAGAAGAGGCGATACGAGACATTAATGTGCTCTCTCTGCCTCCCCCTTCGCCCTCCCAGGCAAGGCTCCTGTGCTTCTTTTCACCTATACTAAATGCTGTAGCTGGCAGTTTGAAAAGCCTGGGTGCCGGGTTAGTGTCCAAGGCAAAGCTACGAAAGTGATAGAGATGGTAGCTCACCTGGGTCTCTTCCCTTGTCCGCCTTCAAATGTTTTAAGGCACTTTTATACTTACCAGTGCTCTGTAACGCTACCAGCTTTCACCCATGTCTCCCACTGGGCACCCAGAAGCTCTGAGCCCTCTGGTTGCCATTTGCCTGGTCTGACAGACAAATAACAATCAGTGTTAGATCTTTTCCTACCTGTTATTTGGGTCTTTTTATTTGGGGTCAGTTTGACAGACTGGACTGAGAACTATAAAGTTCCACAGTCCCACAAGAAGCAGAAGGATGCACTTTTGTTTCGGGGGTAGGGCACACATCCTGCAGCAACATCTGGGTGGTCCTGCTTTAGCAGGGGAGTTGGACTAGATGATCTCTATGGTCCCTTCCAACTCTAAAAATTCAGTGAAATTCAGTGAAATTCAGTGAAACATGTTCAGTGTAGCTGTTTCAGACAAAAAATGACTGAGAACTTACAAAGTCCAAGTTATTTGTTCTTTGAAGAAAGACATAGCTTCAGATTTTGTTATGATACGTAAGACCAGAAGGCAGGAAAATATTGTGCGAACTCATCATCTCTTTAAAATCTCTAGCTTCGTTTCAGCTGAAGCACCTGAAAGCCCTGAACATAAACTATGTACAAGCCAGACACGTGCGAATGGAGCCAACAGCAGACCACTTTGTGCTTTATGTCACCGATGGGCTGCATCGCTCTGCAGAGACTCCATTTTTCGTGCTGATCAACCCAATCAATGATGAAGTCCCGGAATTCATAGCAAGGAATATTACCGTAAGGAAAGAATCAAAATGCCTGTCATAGAATTATTTTATAGCATAAACCACTCTTTAATATAAATAAGAACATTGTTCTGACTTGTTCCTTTGCATCTTCCCCTTACTCTGTGTAGTTCAGGAAACAGCCCAGTTAAATCCTTTGTAAACTTGTAAGACAGAGCTTCAGTGGGACTGGAGCAGTACACAGCCCTCTTTGGTAACTTGCAGTTAAGTAAAAAAAAAAAAGCTAAAATTCTAAAACAAATGAGGCACCGAGAAAGCAAAAGGATCTTTATGCAGCTTCTGGTTTCTCAAGAGCCTTTCATATTTTTCTGTAGAGTATTTTTGTGTTCTTGGAATGACCTCTCCCCTCTCTGAAGACTGCTTTTAATATAAATAATAATTCTGCGACCGCCATGCTAGGGCAGCATAAGCTTATCTTACTGTAAAGTAAAAAGCGCATGTATGTCTATAAATACACATGTCTGAATTTTTATATATATTTATATACTTAAAGGGTTTCTCCTCTGTGCATTCCCTAGCACGTATGTGAAGTTTACTCATTTAACAGCTTTTCTATTATATGGAGCAGATCTGAACTCTTTATCTCACCTTCTCTTTTCATCACTGTAACTATTTACTACTGTATGTCTCTTAAACTGGTTGAAATCAGTAGCTGGTTCAAAAGCTATTGGGGAAGGGGTGGAGGAAACAAATAGATACATTCATACACAAAAATACTCTGCTTAGGAAACCATGCTAAAACTCTGTAATTTCTTTGTATGTAAAAGAAGCGGATATTTTTTTTCTTTCATGTTCAGGTTCAAGAGGGGGACATGAAAGAGCTGGATCTCTCTGTTATCAATGCAGTTGATCTGGATGTGCCGCAAGACTGTTTGGTATTTGGGGTTGTGCAGAGGCCCAGACATGGGTTCCTTATTAATGGAATTCATGGCAATGATATTCTACACTATAAACAGTTAATGGACCACGACCACCACAGCCATGGGTTGCTTGTTCATGAATTTTCCATGGAGTTACTGAAGAACGGTAGGTGCAGCATTCTTCTGACATTCATTCATTCATTCCTTTAATAAGGCAATGGGGCACAGTAAGAATCCTTCACCACTTGTTCACTTGCCTTACGTGTATTCCCAGACGATGTTTAGGAATAGAAGTGAACCTATTTAATGCTAATTTTATATATTGATTTTAGGAACTGTCAATAAAATCACCCTGAAAGGCCTAGATGTCAGAAAGGGTAGTAATATGACTAGAGAGGCCATCTGCCCTGAAAAAATAAAGGCAATATTTACAATATTTCAAAATATTTGAAAATGTTTGACAGGACCTAAAACAGAGAGACTGATTTAAAAACACATTAACTGATTTAGCTGATCACAGGTTTAAATATTGCTCTAAACGATCACAAAATCATAGAATGGTTTTGGTTGGAAAGCACCTTTAACAATCATATAGTCCAGCCCTGCTGCCGTGGGTAGGGATATCTTTCCCTACACCAAGTTGTTCAAAGCCACATCCAGCCTGACCTTGAGCACTTCCAAGGAAGGGACATCCTCTGAGCAACCTGTTCCAGTGTCTTGCCACTCTTACTGTAAAGTATTTTTTCCTTATGTCCAATCTAAACTTAACGCTCTTTCAGTTTAAAACCCTTGCCCTTTGTCCTGTCACTGAAGGAATTGGTAAAAAGTTTCTCTCCATCTTTCCTATAAACCCCCTTTATATATCAGAAGGCTGCAATATATATATATGCATATATAGATATATATACCTTACAATAAAGGTATGAACTTGAGGTCTACAGCTTAGCATGATTAGGTAACCTGGTTGGAAGCAGCAAAGCTCTTTCAAGTCTACACTCCAAGAATACGGTGGATTCTTTCAGACTGTGGCCATTTATATTTATGTAAATATGGGATCTATTGATATAAAAAGGGACATGAATTCAATCCTGCCACTCAGGTTGCAGTTCAGCCCTCAAAACCTGAGGAAAGGTTTTCTTCCTCTCTGTCTAACGTGAACCTTCAGAAATATTATAGCCCCACCTCAAATTCCTCAGCCTTCCCAGGCACTGATTTTTAGTCTCTTCCAATAATAATAGAATCATAGAATGGTTGGGGTTGGAAGGGACCTTAAAGACCACTGAGTTTCAACCCCACTGCCGTGGGTGGGGACATCTCCCACTAGACCAGGTTGCTCAGAGCAATTGCTTGGCTTTTCTCTGTTCCTGTCCACAATGGTGACTGAGCCACTGTCAGCCCAGATCTTCTGATTATCCATGGTCATAGCCACAAAGCCAGCTGTTCTGTGTTCTCCTGACACAGAAAAATGTTGCCTGATAGTCTTACCCTACATGTGGTCCCTATTAAAATGAATTGGAGAGGAGGAGAGAAGAAAGGCCTTTTTCAGACCAACAGAGACCCCTTTGTGAAGGGAGTCACACCATACTCAGGTCAGGCTGGTATCTTTGAATCAGTAGTGTGGTGTTAGATTAATGAACAGAAGTGGCTTGCCAAGCTCATCTTCTGCAAGCTTGCTGTGACCAGGGCATATTGGGAGGGGAGATGGAATAAGGTTGACAGAAACACAATGAAATGATGTGAGATATTTTGCAGAAGTCAGATTTATTTGTTCTTTCAATTTCTCTTTCTCTTATTTTTATTCCCCTCACGCCCTGCCTAGGAATGAAGCTGATGTACGTGCATGACAATTCGGAAAACCTCACTGACAGCTTTAAAATCCAGCTATCAGATGGGAAACACAAAGTCCTCAGAACCATTTCAGTGAAGGTCATTCCAGTTAATGATGAGAAACCAGTGCTGAGCAAGTAAGCCACATGTTCCCATCTCTGACAGAGAGATGAGTTCAAACAAAATGATCCCAAAGTGATCAAACCAACAAATCGGTGACTGATGGGGAGAGGGTGCCACAACTAGTCATAGACTAATGTCAATACAGATGTTTTTGTGTGGGTGTTATCAGCCTGTTTAACAAAACAATTTTTAGTGAAAGTAGGGCATACTTTAATGTTGCTCAATCTTAAAAGAATAAAGAGAAAGAGAAAGCGAGGGGAACACGCTTGTTTTACTTTCACAACTTAGTTGATGCTTGACAGAGAACCCTGATCTTTGCGCGCCTCTGCTGGCCACTTTCCACCATGCTACTGACTGCTGTCACTTTGCTTTCCCCTTCTCTGGGGCAGCCGCCTGTCTGAGACACCTCTCTGAAAGCAGTGCTGAGTTTTGCCATGAGAGAATCCACAAGGTCAGTGCCTCCTTGCCTCACAGGGGAAAGCCTTTCAGCTTAACAATTCTCTTCTTTTCTATTAAAAAAACCTCTATTGCTCAGCCATTATTCAACTTCTGAAGAGGCACACACTAACTTTTCTTACAGTCCAGGAGTCATAAATGTATTAGATGTAGTCAGGAATGGCCATTTGCAGATAGGCAGCTGGCTGCCAGAGACCCAAACCCCCTGGTCATTTTAACAAGGAGCTCGTCCCTTGAGATCCCCGCTTTTTAGCGGACGACCTGCCACAGAGCATCAGGGCCTCTGTCCTCCTGGCTGCTTCCCAGCTCCAGGCAGGCAGATGGGGAGCTGAGGGCCCGAAGGCTTTGGGGGTCTAGCTCTGAACCTCTAAAGTTTGCATTTCAGAAATGACTCACAGCCTGTTAAGCAGGCTGCCACTGAAGTGGGAAATTCTGATCCCTCAGGATATTTGGCCTGCCTTCAGATCAGACTTACATTTCCCATGGCAGAGAATCTTGAATATTTTGTTTATCTTGTAGAGCTTCCTGCATTAACAGATGACAGCTTTATAGTTGAAAGATTATCAAAGACCACATAACACTAACCAGAAAGTCCATTTCTAGTTAGAATAAAGGGTATAGTTTATGTATTCATACCATGTACTGATAATTACTGATCATTCCCTATTTGTTCCACAAATGGTAAAGATTGCTATGTCTTTTTTTACTCTTTCTCTCTGAAGGAGGCTGATGTTTTACCTTTGCCCAGCTGGGTCCAAAAGCTGTTGCTGCCTTGTCTGGCGATGTTAGATGTCACCATTTGCAATTCCTGTGGTGAACAGTAGCACATAGTGAGCCATCAACTTGCAAAATAGCTATTTCATCATAAGAAGTTAGTGTTTCTTGCCTGTTACTCTTCCACTGAGATGCAGTATGCTGCCAGGGGTTAGCCAGTAGTGCTTTAAGGAAACATGTTAATTTTGAGATTGAAGTCGTTTAGCTGCCACATTCCGTAACCACATCTTTGCTGTGGGGTAGGAGCTCCCTTATGACACTGCAGTGTTTTACAGGTGGACATCTGACAATACCTGTAAGCTTCCTCTCACATTTTAATCTGGGGGCGCCTTTCCATCCCAGCAAGGTTCAGTTCTCATCTCGATTCGCTATGGTCAACAGACTGAAGAATCTGGGATGGGATGTTTTTTGGCTGGCGAACAGTGGCTCTTATTCACAATGATTGCCAAAAACTCAATCTGTCACCTCTTGGATTGCATCCTGTAGCAAGGAGTGCCCTTGGGGAATGTAAGGCCTGCACACATTCCCCTTGAAAGCTTCTTCTCAAGATGAGATTTGAGGGTGCTGGAAGGACTTAACCAGCTAACTACTACACAGAAAAATGAGCTGGAATTACACAGCATTTAGGGTGTAACTAAAGGTGTTTATCTTCATTTATCTTTTTGTTTGAATCTTCTCTTTCTAGCCCATAGAGTCCTTGGGTCGGACACCTGGTCTTTCTGTTTGCGTAGTCCCAGCATGATCATTGCTGGTATGAACAAATCATTAAGGTTGCTTGATCTGTCATTAATATGAATTGATATACTTTGTCATATGACTCCATTTTCTTTGCTTCTCATTTTGCCAAACACAAATTTTCTATGCCTCATATTCATACCAGTTTGAATATGCAGCTTCAGGAAAAAAATCACTCTTTCTGAGAATAATAAATGTATTTTCCAAAATATCTAAGCAATTCTTGTAAAAATCTATCTGTATTTGGCCTTTGAAATAGCATGGCTTCCATGTGCTCAGTTGTATCTGGCCAGAGCTTAAGTGCCCAAATGCCTAAGGACTCTGTTCTTTCCCAGCCTGCTCTGTGGCCTCTGTGCAGATCAGCTTGAGCAGGTTCCATCCCTGGGGTGACTGAATACGCTGAATACACTCCAATCTCCTTGAAACTTTTGCATAGTCTAATAATACCGTTTGGGTGCTACACTGCGAAAATGTTAGACAGCTAACAGCAAAATGATGAAGTAAGGTTTGCAGAGGCAAACTGGAGGATGGTTACTGGGTGAGAATGGAAGCAGAGGAGACAAGACATGAGAATCATCCTGGAGCAAGACTCTGCATGAATTTCAAACGATGTGGGATATTTTTTGCACAGAGTTGCCTCAACTTTTATTTGTGGCTAGCAATGGCCACTTCTGCCAAGGAAAAGGTGACCTTAACCTACTCATCGGAATCAAGAACCCAGGAATATTCTGCGATGCGGAGCATAGAGAAGAAGCCAGTTAGATATTTGTAGTGTCTCTTAAAGATTAAGGTTAGCAGTGACAGACTGGTCATTTGAAAGGCAGTCCTTTCTCTAATGAATAATCAGTTCATTAGAGCCAGTATTACTATGGTCTATAGTAGCAGTAACATATAATACAGCCTACCGGTTTACTTTATCCTCTTCCTATAAATTGTATGAAGGTAAGTGGAATAGGGCCCAGGGTAAGAAGACAGATGTGGTAAATCCCAGGTTGTTGTAGGTATCTGCTTTGTTGTTTTTCACCATTGTAAGGAGAAGGTTGTCTACCTTGTTTGCTTTTTTGCTGTTTTCAACAGAAATAGGCACCCTCCTTCCATTCTTTCTGCAGTTGTCATTTCTGTCAGCATCTGGGTAATCCACATTCCTGGCAGAGAAATTATGTGTTGGAAAGGTTACATTTCTTTTATTGCATGACTTTTAATTTTTTGCAGGAAGGATGATATAGAGGTGAACATGGGTGAAACTCGAATAATTTCTAGTGCTGTTCTGTCAGCAAAAGATAAAGATACCCCCAGGGAGAGAATTTACTACTTATTTGAAAGACTTCCAGAAAATGGTCAGCTTCAGCTCAAGGTTAGTCTTTGTACTTAACAAAAAACAGGCATGCAAAGAACTCTGTCTTTTTAAGTTAGAATGAAATTCATCTTCCTTTTCTCCCAAATGTCTGTCATGTTTTCAAGTAGATGGCTGTGGCCAGTTAAACTGTGGAAAGAGTGTTTGAACCAAACAATGACGCTGTCCCAGAGGCTTTGACACTAAAGGAAAGATCCTCAACAGGGGGAGAGGGAGGGTGAAAAACATGGCAGATCATCTGAAGTGACAATGGAGAGAGATGCTGGGAGAATCAGCCTACAGAGGGGGAAAATCAACCATCAAAGCTAAGAGGGGGAGGGAGGGAAGTCCTTGATCAAAAAAAAAGTGACATGTAAGTTATTACTACAGTTACTTCAGGGTTCTGAAAGAATGGAGGCAGATGTGTATCAAAGAGTGAGTAAGAAATTATGAGTTACAAGAAAAGTACAGGAGGAAAGAAGGGAAAAAAGGAAGAAGATGGAAAAGGAGGAAAGACAGAAAATAAGATTACAAATGGAAGGAAAGATGACCACCTATTGACCAAAGATAAGCTACAGGAACAAAGATAGAAAAATGCCTCTTTTTACTTTCATGCATATGTAATAGAAAAAACCAAACCAGTTTCTAAGAACTGTGAGCCTGGAAAGTATTTTGATGCTGCATCCCTGCAAGAATTTGTGGATCCTAAGACTTGTGAATTAAAGGGGTACCATGCACTGACGTGAGAGACAGCTACTGGCTGGAGTCTGACAGTGGGAACCATGTATTTGATAACCCACTCTGTCCTTGATAGCCTTTCTCCAAAGCCAGTGACACTGTTACAGCAGGCTGAATGTCAAATAATACAGTCCAATATCAGTTCAATATAGAGTACTATGCTACCTTCTGAAAAGCAGGAAATTTTATTGGGCAAATAGCAACTTCCATCAGAGGACCTCTGGGGTTATGAATTTCTGTGCTTCCCTGAACTTCACCATAGGTTAATTTCTGATATTCCTTTAGGTTTGGTTTTGAATAGAACCAAGAGCAGCTTTGTGAAATTAAGAAATAGAAAACATAAGCTCGGTCTGGAACCATTTCATTTTCATCTTGTTGGTGTGTAGTTGAGAAGGGTGCAGAAATTTATTTCCTGGAGTAAAAGTGTCTACACTCCATTTACTCCATTTTACTCATGATCACTCTGCCTTCTCCAGCCTTATAGCTGCTTGGGAACATCTCCAGCTATTTACTGCCCTTCAAAATATACTGTGAGGAAACAGTCTATAAGTTAGAAGGGAAGCCAGTTAGCTGCCACTAAAAGTCTGCATGACTGCAAAAAAACCCAATTAACGAGGGAGGATGCATGGGAGACTCTTTAGTGAAGGATGTTTATTCTTTCTAGGTAGGCCAAGGCTGGACGACTCTCCAAACTGGAATGAAGTGTACTCAGGAAGACCTGGATATGAACCTTGTGAGATACATCCATACAGGAGCTATAGGATCCAAGAACCAAGACAGCTTCACATTTTATCTGTGGGATGGCTACAACAGATCCCCAGCTGTGGAATTCTACATAAATATCAAGGACATGGAAAAGGGTAAAGATCTGCCAGACTTGACATTTTACAGTGCCTGTTTCTGAAAAAAAAAAAATAACCTGAGTATGCCCTGATCCTTCCCTGAGCACTATGTAGGCCCTTGGCAAGGCTTCCTGCAGACTCCGAAAGTCTGTCTGCTTGGATTTCACTGCTGGCCAGAGCCCTGATGTTTCAGCTGGTGAAGAAGCGGTCCTGGGATTTGAAAAGGCTCTGCCTAAGGCAATGTGTTGCACCTTGCCTCCCAGGACTCCCAGCTACTTTTAAAATAGAGTTGAAAATACCCTTCTGAAATTAGCCTTATGTCTGAGCAAATCAAAGTACAGAAAAATAGCAAGAATGGTAGGCAAAACACTCAAGAACAGCTCTGTCTTCCAGGTTCATACTCTAGTCTTACAGTCTCTCTTCCTTTATAGCATCCCTATTAGAAACTTAAATTAGAACAAGTTAACTTGAATCTGCTAAGATTGGAACAAGGGTCCAGAGAGGTTGTGCTGACTCCATCCTTGGCAGTTTTCAAGCCCTGGTAGGATAGATCCCTGAGCAACTTGGTTATGCCTGATCTCATGGCGAACACTGCTTTGAGCAGAAGGTTGGACTAGAGACATCCCAAAGTCCTTTCCAGCCTGAATTTTCCTATGGTACTACAGTTCCATGACTTTTCTCCTGGTGATGGCTTGCATGTGGCTAAATATTGCATACGAGATCAACTTACAATTCAATATGACTATTTCAGTGCTGTTTTGTCTACCCTGCAGGAGACATTGCTGTTTTCAGAAAGCCTCTTAGAGTGCCAAAAGGGGATCGGGGCTACATTACAACCGATGTCCTCCTCGCATTGGATGGTACTGACAAGCCAGAGGAGCTCCTCTACGTGATAACCTCCCCACCCCAGTTCGGGCAAATAGAGTATGTCAGCTATCCAGGCATCCCCATCACGAGCTTCAGTCAAATGGACGTAGCAAGACAGATAGTCTGCTACGTTCACAACAGTAAGGCAGTTGTTCCTGAAGATACATTCAGGTAAGGTGTAACACCTCACCCTCAAAACTCTTCCCCTTTGATTTCTTGGGTATTAAAAAAACCCACAAACCAAACCAAACCTCAAACGAAATTATTAAAAAGAGGAGGAAGCTCTGTGGGAATTCTCGATATTTATATAGTAAAGATATTTCTGCTATAATACACATAGTTGTGACTGCTTTGGTCATAAATGCATTTTCTAATTGATGCTGAAACTGTAGCAGGAGTCACATTCACTTAACGCTACTAGCTTCAATATTTTTATAGCACCCAAACCTACACAACTGTTAAGATTTAATAGGGGAGAAGAATTAAAAACATACTTTGTGGAATTTTCCTTTGGTTTCTTGCTACAGCTGGATGCAGTAAAACTGGTCCGTTCAGCTGTTAAATAACTGCTTTCCTGTCTGTTCTTATTTATGATATTCATTTGGTTCCAGGCTTTTTGAATTCTTCTTGAGATGCTTATAAGTATCTAAAGGGTGGGTTGAAGGAGGAGGGAGCCAGACTCTTTTCAGTGGTTGCCAGCGATAGGATGAGGGGCAACGGGCATAAGTTGGAACATAGGAGGTTCCATTCAAATATGAGAAAAAACTTCTTCATGGTGAGGGTGACAGAGCCCTGGAACAGGCTGCCCAGGGAGGTCATGGAGTCCCCTTCTTTGGAGATTTTCAAGACCCGCCTGGATGCAGTCCTGAGTAATGTGCTCTAACATGCTCTAGGCAATCCTGCTTCAGCAGGGGAGTTGGACTAGATGATCTCTATGGTTCCTTCCAACTCTAAAAAGATTCAGTGAAATTCAGTGAAATACTGAAAAACAGTCCACTTACCTATACTGACACCACAATAGTTCAGAAATTCCTGTAGACGATTGGATTTTGGTAGTAAACCTGGTTACCCATAGCCCCTTCTCGGTACCCTAGTGATCTGTAAGTTTACTTTCATCTGGTTCTGAGCCTTTGTCTTAGACCAGCTTAGATTAGGTACACTCCTAAAGTGAATATTTCATGATTTTGTTCTTAAATGAACCTCCCTTGGTTATAGAGTGGAATGATGTAATGAGTTATCATCAGCTAAAGGCAGAATAAATGTGTTGCTGCTCAAAGTCTCAGGGGTAGTTTTGTAAAAGAGCAAATTCAGGAAATTCAGGTTTTTAAAGAACAAACGCTAACTTCTTGCTAGCATTGGCCATTTCCTCTGAAAACAGCTTTTGACAGAGTTTCTGTAAAATTAAATTTTTCCACACAAAAGTAAAAGCTTATTGTTTTTTCACTGGTGAATAAAAAAAAATATGAAGGATTTAGCTCCTAAGCGTTGCAATTCAGGAGACCCCTTTTTACACTCTGTCATGAGTAGATTCCTGATCTGAACAGCAGTTTCCATTATACATGGTGAATAGGGAAGAACATGTTGAGTCATCCAGTTTGAGAGCTTTTTTGCAGGGAAGTCAAGCAAGCAGGGCACGAAGACATTAAATAAACTGCCCTATGACAGCGGAACAAAACAAAAGTAATTTTATTTACCAGATGTTTCAGTTGAAACATTTTAAACTCTCCCAGTCTGGGGATACCCAAAATTCAATGTGGAGGAAATTCTAGTTAGGAGATTTATCTGATCCATTCGTAGTCATAAAAGAAAAAGTAAACAAATATTCTCTGCCTTCATGTTTTTCAATGTGAAACTCTATGGCCAAAATTAGACTAGTTTAGGCAAGTAAGGTTGTAGTCATGCTAACCCTAGGTTGGGCAATATGGATTCTATACCACACTAATGAAAGCAGGCCAAACAACTCTAGGGCAACTGCATGTGGTGTCTTCTGTTTAGGCCAATGGCTTAGAAAGTCAGCCTCATAAAAGTAAGGTTATGATGCTTTAATCAATATTGATATTCAATAACTATTTTAATCACAATAATTGATTTTTCTCGATGTTTTCATTTGGAAAAGAATTTGGTTTTGTGTAGACATATAAATATTGTGGCAGAATATTATTATTATTATTTAAACAAGGAATGGTTACGTTAATTATATGGGTAATTATAGGGGGGGATTAACTGATCAGATTTTTACTTTCCACTGAAGTACTTCCTTTAGACATAAATTTGCCTGTATTGTTTGGTGCTGCTGGCCCGGAAGAAAGATTTGGCAGTGCTTGTTTGGACAGATGACTTCAAGTGATTAGCAACCTGACATCAGATGCTGGCAGCAGGATACTAAAAGAACATGCTAATGTCCTCCATTTTGACACGCTGGCTCGATTTTGTAATGAGCTGGCACTACTTATGATTCCATTTTTATCTTTTAAATGCCATGACAGATGGTAGGTCCTACAGCCAACTCTGTTGCCGTCAAACTGCAGAAAGCATGAAATGTTGGTAATGGTGAAATCAAACCATGCAACATGTCCTCCTAACTGTGCCTGAGACTTGTCCCCTAAATTTCATCAGAGTGAGGAGAATATTGGCTGCTCTCCATTCCTAAGGGAAAGATGAAACAGCCATAAACCAGAAATAAACAACAACCAAAATCTCCCAAAGTGCTGGAAAAAAGGACATCTTGGACACAGACAGCTTCATCACCTGTGAAATCAAGTGGCGTATGACATTTCCATCGTAAACTTCAGTCTGATGTATGTAACCAGGAGGTTTGCTCCTATCTGGTATTCTGTAAAAGACTGGACGAATCATCAGTTTCATGAACTGAATTATCTAAATCTTTCACTTTAATATTGTTTGGAACAGCATCCAAATGATTTTACAGCCATCACAAGAACCAGAGGAAACTTACTTCCACTGCAGTCTTCCAGACTTTCTGAGAGGTGGATAAGGTCTTGACTGAACATGTTTTGCCTTTTTTTTTTTTTTCCTTAGCATAGTATTTATCATCATTATTCTAGTTCTGTATTTGATTTCAGCTAGATACTAATAGAACAACCCTTTTACCATTGGCACAATAGCATTAGGTCAGTGCAGGCAGATGTCTCTAGGTTCCCAGCTGGGAATACCATCCTCAGTAAACATATTTCTAACTGCTATATAGTCCCTGGTCTGCCTATGCTCATTCCCATCTGTTTCATGGCATACTGCCAGCTCCTACAAGTTGATCAAGCCCTAATCATCCAGCATTGGTGAAGGCAGTGAGGAGTTTTAGATGGACAGTCTGTGTGACACAGTACGCTACTCCATGACCTCCTGAAAGTCACTTGCATTCAAGGCATGCAACAACAGGCCAGGTTCTGACCTTGTAATAATTTAAATACTTCTCTGAGGTCTGCAGTCAAGAGACTAAGAGGAGGCAGATAATCTAAATGTCAACCAGTCCTCATTTCACTTATGTATGGTAGAAGCATGCTAGGTAGAAAGCAGCCAGCTAGGCTGGCCCTCATATTGTCTGGAACAACCATCCCATGATACTGTCCCATACAAGATCAACTGCCTAAGTGTAGCTGTATGTGCATTCAAAGCACTGGATGTTGGAGGGTGGGAAAAAAGAAAGGTCAGGGAATGTGAATAGGCTACCACAAGCAAATTTCTTTGCCAAGCAGACTGTTCTGGTGAAAGCAGAACTAATTTGAGTGAAAACCACTCTGCAAGATGCTTTTGCATGTACTATGCAGCAAAATCACAGAAAATTCTGCAGAAAGGTGACTCTTATGTACTACATGGTGATATGACACGAAGGATTGTGAGACATTTTCAAGGCAAATTTTAGTTTCATATAACCTCAAAAGGTTTTGTTACAGGCATGACAATGTGCAATATAATTGCTTTCACAAAAATTACTTAAGTAGTAATCTTGGCAATGAAAGCTAGGATGGATTTTGCAGGGTAAAAGATTGGTTTTCTCTTTATTTTTATCCACAACTAAATTTGATAATAAATGTCTGCAGAACATGCTGTTACTTGTATGGCAAAAGCTCATACCCAGCTGGTAGGCTTCTGATAGACTTTCTCTCCAGCCTTGGGCACCTACATATTTCTCTTGTTTAGCAAAGGAAAAGTAACTGTAGAACATAATCAAATCTTTAGTATATCTAAAGAAATATTATTGCTTGGAAGAGAACTATAAGAAACTCTGCTGCTATTAATAGAAATTCCCAGCATGGAATAAGAACTTTGCAGATCTGACCCTTTGATAAATCCATGGTATGGACACCCACATTTTTAAAATTACCCTAGCAGCTTGTGTAGGTCTGTTCAGTATCTATCTCTCACATAATTTTAGTATTTCAGTGGAATCTTACTTGAGTTTTGTGAAGGAGCATAAATCAGTTCCTCTGAACATACAGAAATCTACAGACACAGTTAGAACCTAAACAAACCCGTGAAGTGAGACTGGGATGGATCTTTTTCCAGCTTGCTTTTTTGGATAGTTTTGGGGTTATTCAGTACAAATGGCTTGTAACAGTGAACAGAAGAAAACCACGCGCTTTACATACCTCTTTCTGTAAGAGCCAGCACTTTCACCAGCAGTTGCCACTGCCAGGTGACCAAGTGAAGATGTACTTAAGCATTTGTACAAACCTGTGTATGTATGCCAGAGAGTGCAATAAGCCCTCCAGCCAGCCCATCATTTTAGATCTGCTCCACGTGTGTCTGAGCTAGAAGATTACATCAACGCTGTTATGACTGCTGGGACTGATGGCTACATCCTTAAAGCCATTCCTCTGGCATCTACTCAGATGCCTGTAGATGCATTGTAACTCTTCCCATATACCTGGCCATCTTTCCAGGTTTTTAAGTTACATATCCACCTTACCCACAGTCTGGGTTTGAGGTCAAACCAGCTCTACTATTTTTGCAGTATCAACACAGGCAAGTCCTGTAGTAAAGGTGTATATTATCATTTCATTTCAGTACATGGTGAATCAAGAACACATGCTGAAGACTACCTTGCCTCTCTTTGCCAGATTCATCATCAGCAATGGACTGAGGACTAAGCACGGAACATTCATGATCTCCTTGGAGGCAGTTGACCAGGCTCTGCCCACATTATCAAGGAACACAGGGTTAAGATTAGTGGAAGGCGCTATGGCACTCCTTTCTCCTGATGTCCTGCAGCTTTCAGACCCAGACACTGCCAAAGAAAACCTTACTTTCCTCTTGGCTCAGCTCCCCCGATATGGTCATCTCTATTACCGAGGGGCTGCGCTTCTGCAGAACAATTTCACCCAGCAAGACGTGGACAACAGAGATGTTGCGTACAAGCACCGAGGTGGGGATTCCCAGATTGACAGATTTACATTTGTTGCAACAGATAGGACAAATCAAGGCTTCATCGTGAATGGGAGGGTGCAGAGCGAGCCAGTGGCATTCACCATTCAGGCAAGTGTGACCACAGGCTTACTTAATAAAGGTACATAGCATGATAAGATGGAAAATGTAGCAATTTTGATGAGAACTGGTGCTTGCTGCAGTTTATGATTTAACTGAGGTATTTATCAATTAACCTGGAGAATTAACTACTTGCCACAATGAGTTACTTAGGCAAAGAATTTTAGAGTGCAAAGAGAGAGAGTGCATTTAAGAGAAGACATCATGCCTATATAAGTATAAGCAAGTATATACTTCTGTACTTATATGTGCTAAAATATTTTACATAGAAATCTCAGCACTAAAGGGGTTGACCCCAGTTACAAGGAGGAATGAACTTCCTGCTGCTCAGCTTTCCCACTTGGTACCTGACCCACAGAGTTACACAAGGGATACTAGGATGAGTATTGATCTTCATGTCACAGGAATCTTGAATTACAGCCACTTCACTCCCACCCCGGGACAGACTCTCTTCCTTCTGGGAATCTTTGTGAGATGCCTGCTCTCGCTCTTCCTTCCTTTACCAGGGTCTTTCTGTTCACTTCCCATTTCCCTCATTTCTAAGTTCTCACTGTATCACAGGCACAGACACCTCTGCTATGACTTCTTGTGTCTATCATCTGGCATGTTTCAGTATGCAGAGCAGGCCTGGCTGCATTGTATGTCAAAATTCTGTATTTTTCAAAACACTAATAAAGAGGCTTCTAACTTTTCCTGGTGACAAAGTTTGAAGTTATATGATGAGGTAGGGTGAGCAACGGAAGATGAGATACGGAAACAGCAACAACCGTTCATCAGAAGTTGTGAAAGGTGGCACAGATTCGAGGAGACCTGTTGGCCAGGTCTTTGACTGTGATTATCATAATCCTTAGGTTTCCATGCTTGTTATTGTAAAACAGAGGTGAGAGAAACCTTTGCTGGAGTTTTCATTTGCTATGAAGAAAATTACATCAAAAAGGAGAGATACTGTGGGGAGCATGGGGCAACAGGCCAGAGGTACACAGAATTTATGCTGCCCTCCCCAGTATGTGCTGTATCCTGCTGCATGCTTGTATTCTAGGCAAGCTGGGCCTAGAAACATCTCATGGGAAGTATACTTAACTGGAGATTAGACTTCTGGAGCAGACTGTGAGTGAAAGTGGCTATTGCCACCCTGAGCAGGCTACTGTGCTTTTAGCAGAAGTAGGACAGAGAATATCCTGATGCTGTAAAATGAATATACATTTGTCTAACTTTGATTTAGGTGGATCATTTGGACAAAATGGCACCAAAAATTATTCATCTCCGTTGTTTTTCTGATGTGGAACTGCTGAAGAATGGCAATTATGGGATCTATATTACTGCCAAGTCCCTGAAGGCATCTGACCCCAATACAGAAGATGATAAAATATTTTTTAAGATTTTACGAGGTCCTCACTATGGCTACCTGGAAAATATAACAACAGGTGCTGTCTTCTATAGTCTCTGTATTTTGAGACATACTTCACTATGACTACCTGGAAAATACAATAACAGGTCCTGTCTTCTATAATCTCTGTATTTTGGGACATACCAGGTCAGATTCCAAAACCTATCCTGTTAATGTTTGCTTGATAGAAGAACCCAAAATTTCTCAGCAAAATTTACGCAAGCTTTGAATGTAGTATGCAAGCCTTTATACTTAAACCTGAGTCTCATGTTCATTATGAATCCTCAAAGAGTTTGAGATGATTGTTAATAGCTGCTTTTGAGAAACTATTTTTTGTTTATGTCAAGAAAAAAAAAAGATGAATATTGAACTTGGCCATTTGATAAACAGGTCACTTGGGAAGAAATTGGCTGGGGTTTATAATGAGCTGGGATGTTGCTGTTTAGCTATAAAACCAGGTTTCTGTAAATTCAAATTTTCTAAGTGTTCAACAAAAACAAAAGTTGAAAACAGTCTATACGAGCTATGTGTTTCTTATTAACAGGTGTTTGATTCACCTGAATGTTTCTCTTTTTTTCCCAGGTGGATTCATTCAAGAAGGGTTTACCCAAAAGGATTTAAACAGCAAAATCATTCTTTATGTCATCAATCCATCGCAGGAGGTGAATTCAGACAACTTGGAGTTTGAAGTCACAGATGCCAGTGGAAACTCTGCGGTGCCCCAAAGGTAATTGGGACCCTTGGTGGGGCATGGTGTAATGCATGGTGCATGGTGTAATGCATGGTGCATGCCACCCCGCAGGGCAAATGAACCCGTGCTGGGCTCAAAGCCCTGCAGAAGTGAACGTAGCTATGACTCAAACTGCCATTTCTTTTGTTGAACAGTAGGGAAGGCTTCTTCCCCTCAGGTCAGACTGGGGAACAGTTCTCAAGGGCCTTTGTGGCCTCACAGAAAAACATAATGAAGTTTACTCTTAGTGGGAGCTGGGCATTTGAAGACCTGAGATACTGTGTGCTGAGGGATGGGACTGTTGCTTCATGTACATGGTCCTGCAGCTGGAGGTCACTCTTGCCCCGTGCTGATGGCAATGCCTTTTTTAACAAGCTTGAGATCGTGGTGAAGGGGATGCTCTCACGCAGTAAATGTGATGAAAGCCATAATTCTGCAAAAGCGCACTGAACTGTGAGAAGGTGGAGGGCACGCAGCGTGTTCTTTGTCATCTGCTATCAAAAATTATGCTAAGCATATTATCAAAATTTCTGTGTGACGTATGGTAAGGCTGATGTACTCTAAAAAATTAGAGACTGGGGTGTGATGATAAAGGCCAAAAGTGGGAGCAGGGGCAAAGTTTATCTTTATTTCTGAAAATAAGGGCAGAACATCCAACCAATTTATTTAATCTGAAGTAACTGAGAATAATAGCTAACTCTGTTTTCCTGGGCTGAACTGGCTACTCGCAATCCAGGACTCGTGGGGAGGGAAAAGGAGCAGAGGGCTCCCCCCCCCCAGCACGCTGTAAAGAGGATGGGGACAGGGCAGCGACAGCGTTTTCAGCAGTTACTGACTGTGCCAAAAGATGTCCCCATACACAAACACATCTGCACACAAACAACACACACACACACACACCCGCGCGCACACCCCTTTTCCAGCTCGCAGGTGCACTGGTAGTAAAACCAGCCTCTGCAGGGTTCTTGTATATCAAGAACAACGCGTAACATCGGAGCTTTACGAAAAAGACAAAGAGAAGCCACTTTTATAGAGAAAACAGGAGTTTCAGCGAAGTAGAATTTATCTGTTAGATGCACTGGACCTCAGAACAAAGGGAAATTGTGTTTTTCAGGAAAAAAAATATTTTTAATATTGGATTTAAAAGCTTGTGAGAAATTTTTTTTTAACACTTTCTCACCTAATTGTCACTGGTTCAAAATGCAACTTTGATTTGCATGTTGACATTATTAAAATTGAATCTCAGCTTTTACCTGAACGCTGCTGGACTACATCTGGCACACACATCCTCTTTAACAATAAGAAAGCAATTCAGCTTCTGTTGCCCACAACATGAATATCAGAGGCTATCGGAGGACAGCAGGAAACTTCTACTACTGTTAACAGCTTGTCAAACCTGAATGGTCTAGAAGTTTGTTTTAGAAAAGTTTGAATTATTTTCTAAGTAGTGCAGCTCCTTTTCCTTCTTTTTGCTCTCTTTCATTCCTTTCTGACTCTTACTAATTTTTATCACAGCTTTTAAAAAGGTGAGATCTTTATTGGCTACCCTGTGCAGCATGAGATCCTCTGAGGTTCGGTCACATCCCCTATAAAAAATTCTAAAAAGCAGTGTATGATAGGATGTCTGTACTCAGCCACTTCTGTGGCTGAAGAGCAAAGTACAGAGAGTGTTAAAGTAAGGGGAGTGGGGAGGGCACTTGCACAGAGGCAGTGAAGTCCTGGAGCGTGCCCTATACTTTAGAGGAGAGTTAGAGAATAGATGAAGGAAGGGGAAGAAAGGGTGATATAGCAGAGAAAATACGGGTTAGTGAGAGTAAAATAAAACTACAGGGATAAAGGAAACCAGGAAGAAACAGTGATAGCTTGTCTTGGCTTATTTGGTGTTAGGGACAAACTGCTCTTCTGAAAGGTTGCTGCAGAACCCCTCTGGTTCTGAAATAAGGCTCAGGCTTGGTTTGGGGTAGACCAAACAAGATTCTGGTAGATCAACCGGAAGATTTATTAACCACCTCTTTCTAATCAGCCAAATCACACAAATGTGTTGATTAGGAGACAAAGACTTGGTATGTGTATTGGCTAAATCAGCATTCAAGAGAAAAATGTCTTCTCACTGAACCTTGGAGCAGCAGGGGGTGGGGGCAACAGGGGAAGTGGTGTTGCTTCACCTGGGTTTTCCCTCCTCTCCCACAGGCTGGAGCTACGGTGGTCTCGGATTGAAGTGCAACAGACTGAGTATGAAGTGTGTGAAAGTGTGGGAGTGCTGTCTCTGAAAATCACCAGATCAGGACACTCTGCAGAGTCTGCCTTTATTGCCGTGAAGGTAAAGCCAAAAGCCAAGCTTCTATCTGGAAACTTAATAAGTAGTGAAGCCTCTTAATTTCTTCCTCAGACTTAAAAGGTATTTCAGTAATCAGCAAAAAAGCCATGCAATTCACACCAGACCTACCAGGACATTGTCCTTGCCAGTACACATGGTTGGAAAATTTTTGATAAAACTTCCTGATTTTTAAGTAGGAATGCTGTCTAACCAAAACTGGAACGTCTTAGAACAGCATTTCAGTTTTGATAACCTTCAGTGACATAGCAGGCTGTTTCCTCTGTCACTGCTTGGACAGCATTTGCTACCTTAAAATCCAGGCTTTGGACAACCTGTGGCCTTGGGATTTCTCATTCCTCTGCTTAGGCTGGAGGATTTCAGGAGCTATGGGCGCTTCAACTCCACAGCCATGGCAGCCTCCTCTATTTCTGCCCCTACTGCCATCAGCCTAGGAAATGGCTCAAAGAACCCTCTATATTTTCAGTAGCAGCCTCTGCCTTATGTCAGAAAAATTTGCCTGAGAGCTGCAGATTATAATTTTGTGAATTTGCCTTCATAAATTTTAACTTTCCATGTAAAATGGAAATTCCAGGATTTTACCAGCTCCCCTTGTTAGAAAAATACTAAAATTTTCCCTACCAGTTTCTCAAGATTATAACCCTAATTGGAAACACAGTTTTGATTTCTCTTCTATTGAAGTCAGTGAGAATTTTGCTATTGACTTAATCAGAGGCCATCCTGCCCTGTCCTTGACGGACTCCAGTGACTCTGCTCGGGTTGGACGGGTTCGTGCTTATCCCAACAAGCCCTTGGGGCTGACAGACAGCTCTGCATGCAAACGCTTCTTCCAAGACTTCACAAAGGGCTAAATGGGCAAACGTGGTCAGGCTGCTGCTGCTGCTGCTCTTCCAGGATGCCATGATGTGCCTGTCCAGGAGTCAGCTATGGCTGGAAACCCAGGCACAGTGAAGAGCAGTGTTGTTTGATGATGTCAAGTAGCAGTTTGAGAAGGGGCTAGGCAAAATTTTAAGAGGAGCAAATTTTTTGGATTACAGGATTTACACCGTGAGTGAGGACAGAATGACAGTTGCACATCACAAGGTTTATTCTTTAGGCTTTTATATTTTTATTATTTTTTTTTCAGCCTAAGCATATCTATGGGTTGGCATGTATTTTTGAGACTCTGTGAAAAGGCACACAGCAGCTTCAGCACACAGCAGAATGCAGCAGCTTGGTAAAATACATTACCCCATGGCATTTACTGTTTGATTTCTTTTCAGGTCAATGAAATATCTGCTGTGCTGGGAAAGGACTTTACAGTGACTCCCTCCAAACTTGTTCAGTTTGATCCAGGTATGAAGCAATGCACTGGATAATTTTAAAATTAATTCACCGATTTTCAAAGTGAAAACTCAAAACTTAAATATACATAGCTAGAGGAGCTGAATAAGATTAAATACACCTGGACTCATTTTCTGGAAGGGCAGTGGGCTTCCTCTGTGCTTTAGTATCCTCATTACTTAGGGTGCGATGGAGTATGGTCCCTTTACATCAGTTAAAATATCAAAAGTGCTGAAATGATGTCTCCTAATCCCCTCACAGCTAGGCTGGGGAGAACTCACCCTGAGCTGAGCTGTGAGATGATTTAAAGATTTGATCAGGACACTGGTCAAATTTAGACAAAACTGAGTACAACAAGTTATGCAAGGTATCCAGGACCAGAAAGGTGCAAAAGAGTGTGAAAATTGTCAGATCTCATTTCCACTTGCACTGTAGTCATAACAGCAGTCTGGCCTTGGCTGAGGCTGTAGACAGCAAGAAACTATAGTGACTGTATTATCAAAAGGAGCTTGATTATTTTTTTTGGGGGGGAGAATCAATAGTAAAATGTGAAGATACTGGAAAAAGCTGCCTCTTTTCTGCACAACTTACTATTATTATTATTATTATTATTATTATTATTATTATTATTATGCTTTGGGTATCTCCCTAGGTCTAGGGAAAAAGTAGTCCAGGTAGGAGTTTCACAGCTTACTATTCAGAAATTCAGCTTAATCTGAAAAGTTTGGGCTTGCCCATATAAATATATTATCTGGGCATGAAAACCCATTTGCTATCATAACCACTCCCTTTGCATATGCAAGTCTGAGGTTTTTTGGAACACATCCTGTTGGCATAGTTCAGGATTTATTATGAGTTTAGAAAACAGGGTCCACAGAGGCCTCAGAGGGTGTTGCCTTCAATGCCAGCAGAGGTTATTCCAGGACTGCCAACAGTAAGGTTTCAATGGCAGAAAGTCACAGCAGCTACAGAGGAGATAAAATGATATCATCTGTGCGAGGCTGAAATAAATGGCATATATTTGATGGCAAAAATTAGTGTAAGTGCTTACCTATATTTGAAAAACAGATATAGGGAATATAGCAAGTCAGTTCCAGCCAAAGCCCAGGGATTTTCACTTAGAGCTTAAGCTCTTTTTTTTAAAACAAAACAAAACAAAACTTTTAAAAACTTGTAGCTTTAAATTCAGTTAGAGTCACAAAAGTGATTATTTTGGAAATGTGCCACTGCAGCCCATCTTGAAAAAAGGTATGTAAACCTTTATGTAAAGGTGTAGGATGAGCAACCACTGATTAGTTTCCGGAGGTGGATAAGGGAGGACACCCAGCAGACAGCAGTAAAAAAAATAATAATCAAAGAACTGGGCAGAAAGGTGGAAATCTGCCCTAAGTTCCAGTGTTTCTGGAACACACATGAAACCTCTTCAACCAATGAGCCTCTATCTGAGACTCTTTATCTAGCATTAGATGTGGTTTTATGTTGTTGTTGGTTTTTTTGTGGTTTTTTTTTAGGTTTGCGGGGTTTTTTTTTTTGGTTGGTCTTTTTTTTTTTTTTAGTTTTAAATTAGAACATGGAAAAAAGATTTGAGACATGCGTGCAAAAAGTCCTCCATACTATGCTTCCCAGGATTCTAGCTCTTTTCCCTGTAATTTCCTATGCAGTCAAGCTTAGCAGCCTCTGAACTGAAATGGCTAGAGATTGTTGCAAAAAGATTTTCAGTGCAAGGCCCCTTCCAAGAATTTTCTTTTTCTGCTGGTCCATGCAAATTCTCCAAGCGTGGGGCAGTTTAGAGTTATTGCTAGTGTCTTTTTGAATATGATGGTAAGCCACACAAAAATTAACTGTGAAGGTGGAGAGGAGAGATGCATGCCACCCTTCTTTTCTGGCCAGCTCCTTGGTTAAACCAGCTGAGGTCCCTCACAGAGTCTTTTTTTGGGTGGCTCACTTCAAAAGTCCTTTGCTTAGGCTTAACCTTAGGGAAGGACCATCCAAACTATTACATTCAAGGCATCAGTTTCTTCATTCTAAATTCAAAATGTTTGATGTGTATTCATTAGTACCATTTAATAATTGCTTGGTAAGGCTGATAGGTTTGTTTTAAAAACAAACCTCACTTATGCCAATTGACTGGACTGATTGGCACATTAGACTGCAATCAATAAGTTGTAGTTGAAAAGAGCAGAACAAGACCCTGTCCAAGTTTAGAGGTCTGTTTTTGCTGACAGCTTCCCTTGGCTAGAGGATTCATACCGGAAAGGAGCAAGGAAATAGAAGTTCTGTGAAGGGTCAAAAGAATGTAGGTATTTTTTTGACAACGTTGCACATATATTTTTGATGTTAATTTTGGATGTTAGCACTGACTTAGTGATGCAGAAAGAGTTCCCAAGATGTTTTGTTGACAGCAATATGTGCATAGGTTCAGATCTGTTTCTTTGCTGCCTCTGGCTTTCCTCAACAAATTCTGTAGCCTTTTCAGTAACAACCAGCCTAGTCCTTTATCTCGGAATGACCTTTTCTCACTTCCATAACGCAAGCCTGAAGTTATCCACTGAAAGCAAGCAAGTAAAAATTTTGTAACCAAGTGAAAAAACCTGCCTAAAAGGGTGTTCTTGAATCTAACGTAGTCCTTGATCCATTTGCAGGTATTTTAAATAATTGTTCCATTTTTAAATTAAGCTTTCAAGATAAAAAGCATATGATACATTTTCTTTCAAAAATGTCAATGGAAGTCTGAAATCTGTGTATTGTAGTGTCATTTCCAACATCTTCATTGGCTTTTTGTTACAATGTATGCACTTGAACTGAATCATCATTGCCCAGGAACAAATTCAATCTTATTGTTATTTGGGAGAACAGCGGGAGTCCAGTCGGTTGGTAGGCGCACAATAGCATGCACCAGCTACTCCATTCTGGCTGCAGACAGGTTAATTAATATATTTCTTTGACACCCTGATTGATTGAAATAGCACTTCAAGAGTAATTAAAATGTTTATTTCTGTTAGGAATGTCAACCAAGATGTGGAATATAGCAATTACCTATGATGAATTAGAGGAAGACGATGAAGTCTTTGAAGTAGTTCTGAACTCCCCTGTGAATGCTGTTCTTGGCACCCGGACAAAAGCTGTAGTGAAAATTTTGGACTCAAAAGGAGGTATTCTCTTTTGATCTTCATCATTAAGAAGGTGGGACAATCTTGGCTGAGTAGCTGCTTATTTTCAACCACAAGTTGTTCCTAACATTCACCTTCAGATCTAAATGCTTAATTTCTTTTTAGAGAAAACAGGCTTGACAGTTGCAGACCCTTTATACTCTCATACAGTCATATTCTTCCTCTTAGGAAACACAGCATGGAGAAAGCAACAAGTACAAAATGAGAAGGGTTCAAGGAAAGAAACCACTTTTCATAACAACACGAATTCAGTTCTCATTAATTTAAGTGGGAAAAAATGTTTTTTAGGTCCATTAGAATTTTTTTCTCAGTTATTGTATAACAGTTGTTATACACCTCGGGAAAAGATCTATTTTCCTCTCAGAAAAGGAACCTGACAACTAAACCCAGCTCTTAGAAATACGTTTTCTAATGCTCAACAAACACAGCTCACAACATTACAGCACACAGAGTTCAGGCTTTTATGTCTGCATTATTGTTGTTATTTTTGGTGATGAAATATGGTGTGCCTAAAATCACACCAAAAAAAGAAGCAACTGTAGAAAAGTACAAATTACTAGCAAAGCAGCTGAGTCCTCTGGAATCTGAAGAGTGTTTTTGGTTCTGGTGCTTAGTGAAACAATATTTTAGATACCTGTGTTACAATGACTTAGGTTTCATTTTACAAAAATTCCTTTTAAAATTTCAGATCTGTTTTCTCTTTAACATTCATAATGTAAAGCAGGAGTTCATTGACACAATTAGTTTGTAGAAACAATAGTGTCCTGGGTTTCTGAAGAGAAAATTCTCTGAGCATAATGGAAGTATCATCAACATTAGTTAAAGACACCTGTCAATTCATGCCCAAATAAAAACAGCACTCCAAACGCCAGTCTATGCATGAAAACAGGTATTTTCAGCAGATGCTTGGCTGAAATTTTGATCTGTGTGCAGATGCGTTACATATAAAAACATAAATACACAGGTAGTAGTTGCAGTCATAGTTACAGCAAATGCCATAAATGAGGATGACTGAACAAACAGCAAATCAACCACATCAAGTGAAAGAATCATCCAACTTCTAATGACAAGCTGTTTATGTGCCCATGTCAATGTGACCAGTAATCTGCTCATGCAGTTAGAACTGACCATCTGCCATTTCTTACGCTTTCAGGTCAGTGCAGCTATTCCCATTCCTCTGGCCAAAGCAAGCACGACTTCTGGGGGAGAGGCATGCTGTTCCCAGTTTCCTTGGGCTCCTCATCACCTCCCAGGCCTGGCAATGCTCCCTTGGAAGTGATCCCACCGCCTCCTTCCAAAGGGATGAGAGAGCATGGAGAGGACCCGCGGCAGGAACACAGCTTGGCAAATCAGTCAAGGACCAGGCTGAGAGTGACTGGAAATGGCAGAATCGTAAGGCAGTGATGGACCCATTTGTGAATTCATTGGGATTTGATATCTTCATTCAGTTGTCATATTTTTGTAGTGAACCTACCTGCCCATACAATAACCATAAAATACTGAGTTTGCTTTTAGTCAGACCTGAGATCTATTTAAAAATACTGGGGAGAAAAAAAAAAAATTAAAAAATTGTGGTTTGGAAGATCCCTGTATGCAAGAGAGGAAGAAAAACAGAGTTAGGGGAGGAAACACATGTAAAGCAACTTCAGCAATTATGCAGTTTCTAATCTTATCTAAGTTATGGATCAGGTAGAAAAAGTCACTGGACCCAGGCCAACGTATAGAAGATGTGCATCTACTCCTAAAGTTGTAAAGCTGAAAATATTGTTACCGTAAATAGGAAAGAGTTAATTAAAACTTGCCCATTGCTTTTCCTGCTGAAGCTTCACTGGTTTAACCAGATGGTTTAGTAACACTCAGCTATTGTGATCTTACAACTTAATGGAATCTATTATTAACACACTTGTAGTGTGTGGGTTTTAATGGCTGTTTTCAGAGGTGATCGGTTTCCATTCTGGAAGAGAAAGAACTATACCCAAGATATGTTCTGTGTAGTTTGTAACCTAGATCTGGTAGTAAATCTTGCATAAAGTCTTTTTGTTTCTATAATGCATGAATATGCCCACCTCATTCTGCCATTCTACCTTTTTTCAGGTTCAGCCTTCATCTGTATTTAGAAATGGAACTGATGTGGTTTTCAAAGTAAGAGTATTATGAGTATTGCTCAGACATTTCTGTGATTTCTTTCTGATTCTGTTCTTTCCAGGCTTTATGACTGCTAGTAATTCATTATGACCAATCCTTTGTTTTCCTATGTATCTTTCTTTTTCTTTGTTGTCATTTCCCCTTGATTGCAACAATTTCTATTAGAATGCCTTTTTTTTTATTTTATGGAATTTTTTATGAGTTGCTTGTATCTGCTAACCTTCTCTTTTCCCTCTCCTGTTCTGCTTGTGTGTGTGTGATACTGTAAAATGCAGTATCACGGGATGGTATCACTCAAAATAGAGGATGACACCTCATCAGCTAAAGCAAACAAGAAGGCTCAAGTGTCAGTAATTAACCAACCACAACCACAGATAAACGTCTCCTCCAGGAAGACAGAAATCCCGCAAGCTGATAAGGCAGAACTGGCATCTGAAACAATCTCAAGACATCAGGTAGGAAACCTTTTGTTTCATAGGCATTTTCACCATCTGTTTTCAGTCATGCTGTTTTCCAAAATGATTTAACACCTCTGAGATCTGCAGCCTAACTCTTCACACTCGAAAGCTGAGTTTAACCAATACACAGACAAATTAACAACTCAGCCCTTGAAGAGATTTCATGTCATAAAGTTTTTATATAAGACCTGTTTAATCTGTTTCATGTAGCTTGTTTGTTTTGTGTAATTATTTTCCTTCAAATGCTCAACTGACACTTCTCTTTCCAGGACTTTTACTCTTTTCCAAAGGCCTGCACACCTGATTTAAAGGGGCTCTTGCATTTTGAAGAAACTGCTCAAAAGTTATTTCAGTGTGATGGGATAGTATGGAAACTCTGGAATTCCCAAAGCAAGGTAAAAATGTCGCCATGACTATGCATCTAAATCAGAGCACAGAGTCTATGATGAGTGAGACTCTCAAGCAAAGGACCTTCCTGTAACAACTATTGACTTGTACAGGGAATAAAAGAGTTGTCCAGAGTCAAGTTTGCCATCACCAGAAAGAAGGTTCCCAGAGGCATGTTGAGGGCTTGATTCCTGGGGTTTCCTTTCCTCTCTGTCACCCACAGGTGCTCCTGGACAAAGCATGCAAGCAATGATGTCTTGGTGCTTGTGGGTTTGTGGCATGAGACAGTCAGCGAATGAAATCTGTGAGAGAATGAGTGGGAGTAAAATTAGCTCAGTTAGGTATTCTGTAAACATACATCCCCTCCACCACGTGAGATGTCATGCTGAATTTTGTTGCCCTGCATTCCCTACACAGACTGCAGGAGGCAGAAAATGGTGTCCAAACTAATACGGTCTCTTAAGAGGGTTTTTGGAACCAAAACCTCGTGTCACCTTTAAAGCTACTCATTATAAATGGTGGTTCCTCTGGCAGGCATTTACTTCTTTGCATCTTTTAAGCAATACTGAAACTTTACCGGTACACATCGAAGTTCATGCTCAATTTAATTGTGGGGAGGCCATAGGCACCACCTGCAGCCTTCAGTCTGATAATTAGTGCACAGACCTGGATCACTGTAAGAAGGAGTCTGTTTTGCCTTTTCCCCTTCTGTTTTAGGAGGCAAGCACAAAGAAATGCCCCTCTGGATGGAGTCATCATGAGGGCAGCTGCTACTTCCTGGTAGTGAACCACAAGGTCACCTGGAACACTGCTGCTCGGGCTTGCAGAGAACAGTAAGAGACTTCTCCAAGTGAATGTCTTTGCTGTGCACTTCTCCTTCCCCGAGCTGGATGCTGCTCTCGAGGCCACGTTCATTCAGATAAGCCCCACTTTGGTTGTGCTGCGCAGCTCCCCACAAAATGGAACTCTGCAGCTCTGTGATTCAGTCCCCACGGAGGATAGAAATATTATTAGTCTCTCATAATATTTCAGGTGCTGATACTCCCTTATTCACAACATGAATTCCTGAAGTTGTCCATTTGCAGGGAGGATGCTTTCCTAATGGGTGAATTAGTTTGGAGAAGAGAAATGGAGCAAAGACACAGTCTTTCATCCTGTCACACCACTGCCCTGGCTCTGCCTTCACTTGATATAGCGATAGTGCAATATTGCCAGCTCCTGTATGCCTCGCCATATCCTTCTGAAGATGCAGCTCTTCAGAATCTGTAACTACTCAATAACATAAACATTCAATTTAACAGTAAATGTCTGACTTCTAAGGATAAATAATAATGATGATGATAATAATAGTAATAATAATAGTTGTCTGAAAGTAGGAGTCAAATAGAAAATCTGCCAGTCCTGTTCTTTGGAGGCCTGCTTTGTGATTTTGGTTTCAGGAGTGGTGGCTTAGGACTGGAAGAAAAGCTAGCCATGGTAAGATGGAGCTTGCCCAGGGATCGTACACGTTCCGAACCTTGTGTTTAATTGTGAGCACCAAGTTCAAGACCAAGTTGAAGAATAGAGTGGGCTTTGACAGACCTCTCCATTATTCCATGAAAATTGAAAGATGGAAGAGTTAGAGTTGAAAGAAACAGAACATATTCAACAAGTGGTTGAGGACATGCAGGAAACATGAAACAGGGACAGGCATGCATAACAAACCTTGATTCATTCCCCTCAGTTATTCCAGATCATGTTGTCTTGGTAACACAAAAAAGGGAAGTCTTAGTTGTAATACCTCTCAGTTGATGGAAATTACTCTTTTCTAAAATGTAGATGTTACCTGTTCTTGTGAGCTCACCACAAATTTCACATTGTTAATAGGTTTACTTAAGATTTCAGCTCCTGAAATCATTTTCTGGCACCTGCTTTTATTTTGTTATTTATCCAAAAAAAAGCTGTAACTTGTGAATATTCTATTTTTTTGTTTTCTGAAGGCTTCAACATTCAATTGATCCCTTGGGAAATTATGTCACTCCTGGGAGGCGTTCCCCATTTTATAAAGAGTGTGCTCCTGTTGATCCACATTATTTGTGGGCGGTAACTTCTTGCTGAAGGCTGTAGTGTGCAATGTAGAAGTTAACACGAATAATAGTAAATTAATAACACCTACGCAAAAAATCAAGGCATATCACTGAATCCACAAGCAAAGGAATCCTAGGGCAGTGATCGTTCATTTAATGTCAGACTACCACAGACTAAGGAAGCTTTATCCTGGGAAATGGAGTGCTCCTGGCCTCCATCTGGAACTGATTAACAAAAGTACAGCCCGAGGCACACACTTAAAAGTGGTACAAGAAGATAATTTAATAGTTTTTGGTTTGTGCTTTTGCCCAGCTCCCCACCGGCAATCACCGTCACCACCAATTGTGGCATTTCTGTTATTAATACTGTCACTCTTGACATTTAAATAGCTGATATTTCCAACAAGCAAGTAAATCAGCACAAAGGTCCATCCTCAGATTTTTAATAGATCAAACAAACATTAGACATTAAATGAAAAGATTAGAATTGACTTTCAGTAAATCAGCCGATTTCACTCAAAAAATAAGATTCAATTTTATTACTAAAAAAGTGGCATTATTTTAAACTTCTATTCAATTTTCTTGCCACACTTTTTCTATTATATAGAACGGGAAAAAAGCACAAGCATGGTTAAAGTTGTTTCATTAATGGTCTCCAACTCACCAACCTCCTAACCTCTTAGAGAAAGCACTTATCTTGAGATAATGGACTTGAGACCAAGCTATTCCATCAAAGCAATGCTATCAATTTATTGTGGAAGCAGTTGCTGTCTGGACATAACTGTATGTACATGGGCTTAGGCAAACCCATTTGGGCCACTATTGAGCTTTGACATACACTGCATGTATTTGTTGCAGGTGGCATACCAACCTTTTCTTCAGTTTCCATGTGCAGGGATAGAAGCAGATGCAAAAATGTGCTTGTCTTGATGTAAGTTGCTGTATGCCACAGTGACAGTGCTGGTGAAAAACATCTCAGCTAATTGCTGTGAAAGTCTTGCACCATTTCTAACCCTTCTCCAATGCACTGGAGAGAAAGGTGGTTTAAGAACTCGTTTCTCTTGCTTTGTTTTGTATGCATGAAGAGGCCCTTGGCAGCATGAAGAGAAGCATCTGGGGGATATTACGGTTGAGTGATCCCACAGCAGCCTGATTTAACAGCAATTTTGGTGATTTATGTTACAGTTCTTGTTTATCCCATAGGATCACATCCTCCTCAACGGTCAGTGCAGCCAGGCTCACGCACGTGTGGGATGGTTTCACTGCTGCCACTGAAGGGACTCTCCACTGGATAGATAGAACACACAGTTTTTGCTTTGTTAATCAGATTATACCTTCATCTTTTTGAAGCTGAACATTTAATTAGAGCCTATATATGGTCAGATTTCAGATCCTTTACTGCCAGCATTGTAAGGCAGGGGCTTTTGTTTCATTCAGGATGGATCCTGCTGCTCTCCTCTCCTAACGCTGTGCTAGTTCTGTAAGTGACTGATTTGATCTATATTATTGCTAGTGACTCCAGCAGGTACCTGGAGTAATTCTAAAGGTCCAAAGTATCTTGTCTGACTTTCAGTGGCCACTCTGGAAGTGCAGGGCTCCTGTAAGCTCTGCATCATGTCTGCCAGTCTCATCTGAATATTTTGAATACCATGAGGCATTGTAAGCAACAGCAGACACCTATTTCAAGGCATCAGGATTACTCCCTTGGTGATCAAACAAAAGCCTGGGATAAGCAGAGCCTCCCAATGACTTCCCCCTTCATTCTCAGTACAAGACATGGATTTACTACAGCAGCTCAAATTAAATGTCCTCCTGTGCTGCAGAGACCTTAATAGCTAGTCAAGTGTGCTTTAGCTGAAGTTAAGTTTATCAGAATGTTACAAAGCTCCTTTAAATGTATTGGATAATTTAATGTAAAATTGTCAAAGTCTTCATGCTAAGTGTCTGGCATATAATACTTCAAGGACAATGGCTGCCCAAAATATTTCCTTAGCTGGGCAACTGCTCTAAGATGATAGATGCTCTTGACTTGATAGCAAAAATTTTGATGAACACAGGAATAATTTGAAATTGACTTATTTAGCATACAAATCAGTGATGTGTGGTTTGTTGTTCTGTTTTTGTTTTTTTTTTTTTTTCAATAAGGCATTATGACCCCTTCTCTAGAGTCATTTAAATTAGGAAGTGTTAGATTTACATAACTCCATAATAAAATTATCTTGTCATTTCCTGTGTCTGGTGCTCTGCCTGGAGCTACAGTTAGCAATATTATCATAAGTGGTATATTCCTTCAGGACTGTTCTCATTTCCCTACAATACATCAAAATCCCTGACTAGGTGTAACAATTAGAACAGTTGCTCTCTCTTCAGTTATGTGTGTTTCTCAGACTGTATTTAGAAAGCACTCCTACAGAGAAAAGATTAGATAACCTCATAATTATTGCAGTGCTTTCCTTTCACAGCGCTGAAGTCTCTCCCTGGTACTTGGGTTGAAGCAAAACTCTGGAACTGTTATTGCTGAGACCTCCCCTGTATGTCATAAATGATATAGCAGTTACTGATGCATGTTGATGCTTTTTGTTTTCACACTTTCTAAAACAATTGAAACGACAGGAGTAAGCTATGCTTACTTCAAGTAAAAGACTTAGTTCCAGGGCTTTGATTGTCCTTAAGCAGAAGCCAGATAAAATGCGGTGTTTTTGTTCTTGCTCGTCTAGTAGTGATACCACAGAAACTGCTGCCCAAATCTCTTCTGAGAGCCTGGTTTGGTCACTGGCCAACCACACTCACTGTGAGGGGGAACGGCATCCTGTCGCTGAATCAGTTGCCTTGGGATGACACCCTGAATTAACTGAGCCTGCTCTCTGGGACCTTTTGTTTGAGGAGGAAGGAGTACAAAACTTTCCAAGAGGTTTTCTCAGTGTAACAGCTTTGTTCCTGGCTTACTGCAGATTTGGTGCTTGGTAGGTGAGCCCAGAGGTGTGGAAGCATGCCACCCTGGGGATATACAGGCACCAATGCCATGCATGAAACCTTATCATGATGATAAGCACAGTCAGGGCCTCTGCTGGGAGCTTCCCTGAGTGAAGTTTTGGGAGCCTGTACCATAAGTGGGGGCACAATCCTGACCCCTACCAGAGCACTGCTAACCACTTTGTGCTGGGACAGTCTGCCATCTGCAAAGCCATGATTGATGTTCCTGAAGCCATTGTGCCACACCTCTACCTGAGGAGTGTCCACAGATGTCAACGAGATCCTCTAGACTTTGCTACCTGGCAGCCCCTGAACTTTGGGAGCTCTTGATGGGACCTGTGCAGGGATTGGTCAAAGGCAGCCATGATTACACCCACTGTGAAGGCTAACACCCAGATGTCCTGCAGAGCTGGTGTTCAGAGTGGAGCAGAGGGTGAAGCCCCTGCTGCTTTGGTTGACCGCAGAGATAATGGAGGAGGCCTTTGCAGTAGGAGCATCCCATCAGCATTGCAATGCATTTGTTCCATATCATGCCCCTGTATGCCCAGGTTAAGGGATGGTCCAGATATTGTGAAATAGAGACGGTGCAGAATATTGAGGGCTACTGCTCTGAATTCCTCCTGATGTAAAACTTGCCTGTTTCCCTATCTTGTCCAGCATTATGATGCAAATTGCACAGAATCAGAAGCGATACATGGCAGCAAACAGTAGTGGAGCTCTAGGCATGGGTTTCTAACTGGGTACTAGGCTTGGTGGTGGGCTTGCACCCCAAAATATGGTCATGGTGTCCATAGTGGATTCAAGTCTGCCACGCCACTCTTGACATCTGGTTGTTGTCCCAGCTCTTAAAGAAGACGGTCTTTACCTTCTTTGGAGTAATACCAATCTCTCCCTTATCTGGCAACAGTCATGAAATACGCAAAATCATCACAATGGTGATTTTACAATGATGTACTCTGCTGCTGTAAAAGTTCTCGACTCTCTTAAAACATGTCTTGAAGAGCAGTGTTGTTTGGTTGGGCCCTGTCAAGCATCATGCAGGATGTTCTGGGAGGCTGAAGGGGTTGGCATCACTGTTAGACTAAGTGGCAGTCAGAAATCTGGGACAACAGAAATGACAGAGGCTCAACATCGCAGGGGAGGCAACAGCAGGTGTGACATTATAACAAGGCAGGCAAAAAGATAGATAAATAAGAAGGTGAAGCCACTGACGGCTGATAGTTTCTGGCAAATGTGAAGGACATCGTTTGTCTCTTAATGCTTCAGGATTTAGCCCCATCTCTAAATCCCTTAAGAGCAGGCTGCTGGTTCTTGCATGGTTAGTACGAGTTGGAAGACTCCACAGTGACAAGGCCACTAGCAAGGATTTGCTAGTCCTCCTTTGGTGTTGGCATACTTTAAGTACAAACACAGAGCAGAGCTTAGGCATTGGCTTCTTTCTGAAATAGTGTGGTTAATACACACTGCAACTGCTCTCTGATCTGAAATAAATTTGTAGTCATTGCAGACAACCCAACATTACCTCTCAGAACCACACCTCCACTCTAGGCCAGAACCCTAAATTACATGCACTTAGTTCTGTTTTGAAACATGGCCAAGATTTCGACTGTGTTATTCAAAGCTTTAGCTTTGTCAGAACACAATTTTAAAAAGATATGGTCTGCTCTACTACCAAATGGGTGAAGCTGTATCTTTCAGTGGCTTGGATTTTAGTGTGGGCAGATTATTATTTCAACAATAGGAATGTATCAATGATGTGTCAATGGTTTAAAACACAGTTGGTGAGTATGAGGTAGACACTTCCTGTATGCACTTCTTTCAGTTGCCTAGCTGATTTAATTCTCGTGTTAGAAGAATCAGACAAGAACTTTTGTTGCTTTCCAAGTAATCCGGAATTTTAAGAGTTTAACTTCATGTAATTATTCTTTCATGTCAGTAAGTAGTGGTTTTCCTGTGGAACATTAGTTATATTCTTTATACTAGAATCAGTGCCCCTTGCTGATAAGTCAATGGGACATGTCTGTCACTCTGTGGAATGCTAATTACTCTGTCCTCTCTCCTTGAGCCTAGATACCTGGGGAGTCTAGCAAGTGTGGCTAATGAACAACACATGCAGTGGCTGTGGGACTTCAGTGGGAGGAAGCCCTTTTGGATAGGCAAGTACATCAGCTGCCTGTCCCCTCCAAGGGGGGCACCTTGGAAAGCAGGAACTGCCACATCAGTTCCAGCCCAGTTTTCAAATGTTGCATTGTTCTCAAGTTTCTACTGCTTTTGTTATTTCAGAGCAAGGCATTAAACTGAAAGCCTGGCTAATTTTCTAAGTTTTTATCGAAAATAAGCGTTTATAGTGTTTTCTATTGCTGGGTTGTTTTTGCCTTGAAACCTTTCCCATTTTAATACTAGCTAGGAAAATAATTTTTGGTGGAGCTCCTATTCTTTGTTTACCTCACCTTTCTTTTGACGGTTACTTAATCTCTGTTTTACCCTTTTTTTAACTTCACTTTAAATAATTATTTATGTTACTGCTAATTTAATGGTGTTGCCTTGTATCAGGAATCCTGTGAATTAATTAGATGATCAGCTAAAGAAGATTTCAACACATCACTTTAGATTCAGCTGTCTATTTCTTATTGTGCACCTTCCATTTCATAAGAAATGGAAAGAACTCAGATGGGCCTTTTCTCTACCTCCTGATCCTCCTGATCCCTTTCTGTGAATGACTACCTTAGCTCATGGACTGGTGCTATTGCTTTCTTCTAAACAGTCTTGTTTCTCCTATGCTGCCCACACTTTAGGTTCTTTTTTCCAATTCTGAGCTGCAATTTTCAGCTCTTAGTAATTTTCTGAGATGGAAAACTAGCTATACTAGAGTAACTTTAAAAACTAGTTAGTTTGGGATCATTTTTAATGGCTAACCTGAGAAAAGTAAACTCCTCTGATAAGAATAAAGACTACAAGACCATTGTGTCAATTTTCTGATCTTGGTCTCTTCTAGTTCAAAAGACAGGTGATGTCTGAAAATATGCCACCCATGGTGGTCTTGGTAACTCAGAGGCTAAGTGAAAAGATGTTTTTCAGTTTCCATTAGTTAACTCAACCTAATCTTATAACTGTTAATTCCAACAGTGTAAAGAAGGTATACAAAGATCTGCAGGATTTTATTTCCAGAAGGAATCTGAAGGCATCTGAGGCTGCCCAGACTCAAATACAACATTCTGCTTGACATCTTAAGTATCAAAAGAGAAACCTGGGAGGTGATAGACATGCATAAGATGGAAAGAGAGAAAACATTTTAGATAGGCAATAATGAGGAAAAGTATATTTTTCCTTATTCAGATGGAACTAATTACCTTATGAAATATTAATTTGTATTTTACTTGTGTTCTTCCAGATGGGTTTTTTCTCTCAGCACAATATTGTATGAATTTTTTTAACAAAGGGGTAGAACAGCATGCTTCTATTGGCATCAGGCTCCAGAGATGATAAGCGTCACTGATTTGGTCGTACTGATTTCACACAGGCTTGAATGACCAAGTCAATTCCGGACACTGGGAGTGGAATGGAGGAGATCCTGTAACCTACATAAACTGGAGAAGAGGTTCCTACCACTTTCCAAAGAGAGGAAGAAATTGTGTGTCAGTGCAGAAGCGAGGAAAATGGCAAGCAACTGACTGCAGGAAGGTCAAACGGAACAGCTATATATGTTCAAGAAAGCTGTAAAGACTGGAGGACATCTGTGAAAGCGTGTGGACATTCATGTTGTTTCAGTTTTACTTATTTGCAGACATATGAGGGTACGCAGATAGAAAACTGTCCTAATTATCAACAATGTTTATTTTCTATGCTGCCAGAGGTGCAGATGCATTGGACCCTAACAAAGGAATACAGGACAGTTGCAAAGATTAAGTCCAGGTTAAGATTTTAAACTCTCCCCAAAGACTTTGATCTGTCACATGCTCATATGTATTTTTACACTAAAGAGCTAGGCCTGAAGGCTTTCATCACATTTCTGTGTAAAAATACCTTTAAAAAAAAAAAAAGAAAAAAAGTAGCACATCAGTTGATTTGCTTTGCTCTTATTAAGGAGGGGTTGTGAATTGGCTGTTGCTTTAATTTGTTTGAAATCAAAACTGCAGTTTTACCCTGCAGTCACAAAAAGGAAAACTGCCTGAGGTGGAAATGAGGGTAGACTCTGCTCACTAAAACCAGGTCCTCTTGGGTGACAGGGGGAGGGACATTATGCCAGGAGACTGGGGCTTCTCTCATGGGTGCCCTAGTTCAATGTGTTACAAAAATGTGAACAGCAGGATTTAGTGAGGAGCCAAGCCTTGTATTTCTACCTCCCAAGGCCAGCTTCAGATGCTAGTGGATCTGCTCACACAGAGCTGCATATTGTTTCACATTCCTAACCAAAATAGTTCAACCTTTTTTTGGATTTGCAGAATGGTGCTGTAATTTTTAGTGTAATTAAATAATGGGAGCTCTGTAAATGTAATGCTATATCAAAAGACGATTTACACACAAAAAAATTAATACTGAAGCTTAATCTAGAATATTATCGTGGGATATTCAGTGATACATGAACATCAATAGGATTTATATGTGTCTATAAACCAATGTAATCGTGAGACATATTTTGTACTAAAGCAGCTATGGCTTTTGAAAAGTATTAATCTAAGTCCTTGTTAGGGATTTGAGGTTTTTAAAAATAATAATAAAAAAATCCAGATTTAGTTCTGAGAAAGGCTTAAAAATCAGTATTTAATAGGAAAAAACAGCTGCCCATAACTTAATTTTAACTTACTTTAAACATATGCAGTTGCAGTGTTACCATTTCGTAACATCATAGTAAATTTATATTTGACCTGTCAAAAACCTTGCTTTAGGACCTTCTTACTGCCAGCCTTAAAATTAAAAAAAAGAAACAAGTCATAAGCTTCCTAAAAAACCTATTAGAGCTCCTCTCAAGCCCTCGCTCTGCCCATGATGAGTGCGTGACAGTTGGTGTGGCACTGCATAGGGTGAATTTGACCTGTACCTTACAAATTCTCACCCCTCGCATCTGCCTGCCTGCTGCCAGCAGTTGATTCTCCCCTTCTCCCCTATCCATTTGTCCATTCCGACAGCCTCTGGATCGATTGCATCCGTACACTATTTGCACCAGTGGTGCAAAACCTCCTTTTGTGGTTGTTCATAGCGATTTCTCAGTCCTGTGAGGGAGAGATGCAGCAGAATCACCTCTCCTCTCTGGGCTGAGGGATGCTGTTCCAGAGATTATTCATCCCTCCTCCTTGCTTTCAGCATGTGTGGGTTATTTATCCTTCCTCCTTGCCTGTGACATGTTAAATGAATACGCATGCGAGTAGCTGGATAGCCTTTGTATATAGGAGAGAACCTTTCTGACTGCTGCAGATAATCACAAGTGCATTGCAAAATTGGAAGAATAATACTGTGGGCAGAACCTCATCACCCTAGTTATTGGTATCAAGAGATACAGCCAAAAACAGCTCCAAGATTTCTTTCTTTTTTTTTTTTTTTGTCATGGTAATCTGCATGCGAAGCTTCTAGACACTTGCTAGAAGCTAACGCTTTTGCCTAAGGAGTTTTCTAGATCAACGGCTAATTGTTCCAAAAATTCCCCAAACCAAGTACCTCTGAGTACCCATCTACACCTGTTTTTATTTCTGATAGTTTTCATTGAAAAAAAAAAAAAAAGAATCTAAAAAAACACTCCTGGGGTCTCTTGCTGTTGTGTTCTGGAATTCCGGGGAAAATTGACTAAAAGGTTAGGCATAAACATAAACTTATATTTTTTTAGGGGCTTCTTTTTATAAGAACTGTTGAATTTATTGGTGCTATCTTGATAAAACCTGTTGAGATTATTTAAATACCTCTCTTAATTATTTAATAAATGAATGACAACCACAGAGAGGGAATTTTTGACCAAGGTGCTTGTTACTTGATCAGTAACTAATAAATGATTCATGCCTAGTTTGAGACAACAGTGATCTAAGTAGTTTGCTTTGAGAAGAGGGGAGAATTTCCCTTTTCTATATTTCATTTGAACTACTTTAAAGTCATTGAAGAGTATGACGATTTCAGTATACAACAGGCTGTTAGTTGTACAAACTGTATGTTTTACTTGTTTCATCAGATCTAATACTATACACTAATGAAGGATATTTCTGCCCTGAAAGGCTGCTGAATTATTTTTCAGTACCAGGATCTGTTCCAAACATTTACTCATAAATTTTAATTTGTCTTTCATTAAAAATGAAGTATTTTTTCACAGAGTTTAAAGAATATGACACTCAAATTAGGGAAAGCACAAATAAATCACTTTTTCTGTTGCCACAGAAAGTTTTTGTCTCTAAGAGGTTTAGTAAAGAAAGGGCCTAAAATCCTGAGAAGTCATTGGGAATTTCTCCAGTCTTCCATGCTTTTAAATTAGACCCTTAGTAAACCCAGGGGAAAATCAGTATTCAGAGGACCAGCATCAGCAGGGGAATTTCAGAGGCTGAAAGAAAGAACAAGGAGCATCTAAATTCCTGTGTTCACCTATGGATGCCACATTTCCTGGATAAACAGAGGATTTATTTCACCAGAGCTATCCATATGCCTTTTAAGAGCAGCAGAACCGAGATGCAACAGCTCAGTGAAAAGAACCCAGTGGTTAGCCTAGATTTCTATAAAGGGGTGGGCAACACAACCTCTTTATGTGCCTGTCGCTCTTAACCAGATTTTCTTAAATCTGTTGACCAATTTGAAACAAACTTGAGAGAGAAATAGTAGACTCAAAGGCAATGGTTATGAAAAAATTCATGGGCAACTGGCCACAGGAGCACTTCTTCTGAACAAAAATAATCAAAAATATTTGTGTTGTTATTAACTTCATGGAAATCGAGTTTTTAAGATAAAAAAAATAGAAACGTTTTCCAGATCTCTTTTGTACACACTGAAACTTACTGAAATGCCTTCAAGTCTCTATTCACTCATTCTAAAATTATAATGACAGGTTTGAGAGAATTATATATATAATTCTGTGGATACTACGATTCTATATTATTTACATCACAAGACTGGTGCTATTGTAATTCTTGTATTCAGAACACTATATATTGTTATGTTTAAATTTGTAATGTGTGTTAATACAAAACTGAAATGTATTTTGGTAAATACATATTTCTTAAGTTTCAAAATCTCACAAAAGCTTTTTTTCTAGTGATAAAAAGCATAATGTTGGGGATAGTAGAAATGTACTTATAGTTAAGTATAATGTACCTACCGTTTACTGTATGCAGTTTCTGAATTCTGTTTCTTCTTCTGTATGAGCTTATTCCTGAATTAATTCTATAAAGACATCTGCATTGTGAGCAAACCATTTTTAAAAGAGAAAATGTTGTTTTATTTTGAGGAGTAAATTTAAGAAAGATTACAGGTCTGCAAACAGATATACAAGAGGAAGAATGAGTTCAAGAAAGAGAGTCAGTCCACAAAATTTTAATATGAATTTTAATATGATTCTTGATTTAAAGGAGAATGTGAAAAAAAAAGTCATTGTCACTCAGTAACCTCAGTCATCTTCATGGAAGAGATGCAGATGTCAGTTCTCCTCTCTTATTACCTTTAAGAAGCTGTGCTGCTTGTAATATGGATAACTGCTACTCTAATTCCATTGCTTAATTACTATCCTCTGCATTCATACACAAGCAGTATAAGGTTAGAAAACAAGAACACAATAGGATTTGTTTGTTTATTTTTATGGTGCTGAGATAATTTTTTTTTTTTTTTGGTCAGAAGTAGTCCTAATGAATAGGAATCTGAAATCTGAAGTACTGGATATAAGCTCAGTAAGCAAAAGAATATATTCACACAGATGAAATTTTCATTTAACTCTAAATATTTATTTTTACTTAATAAAAGAAATCTTATCTGCATCTTCTTCCTTGGAATACACGACAAACTTTTTCTTGGTGCTGTCAGACTCTTCAGTGAATCGCCACTGCTCTCTCAAATTATTCAGGGCAATCAAAGAAAGAAGAAGCTTCTTTCTGAGGACTGAAACGTCTCTTTGCCCAGACTCTTCCTCCCCTGGCTCACTGTCCCACAGCTTAACAAGCTGAAGCAATCAAGCACATAACCAACATAGCTCCTCAGGCTGGGTTTGGAATGGGGCACACTCTCAATTAGGCAGCACGTATGCGCCAGTACCATTCAGGGCATGTTTCAAGAGGGGGACACCTGTCCAAAACTACCAGCCTGAGAATTATAACAGAGAGAAACCCATCCCCTGCATCGTGTGCGTGTACCGACAGCCACCAGAACACGGGCCAGCACACACGAAAGGACACTGGCCCTGGCACTGCTGGACACACAACACACGCAAACATTTTCAAGTGTGACCATCTACGTTTTGGCAGAAGTTTGAAACTTAAGACTCCGGTTCTGTTGCTAGAGCTCAGAGAAGAGAGACAGAGAAACGTGAGCAGGAAGGTATAAATAAATGAGTGAATAAAGAACAATGCAACAAAGCACTTGAAACTGAATAGTGAAGGGGGCAATTCCTGATGTACAGTATCAAAGGTTGAAGGTACAAAACTAAACACAGATTTGTTTTCTTTCACATCACACCTTGTAAATAGCCTTTTGGTTTCATAATTATAACTTTCCCATGAGGCCTGTATGTGATCTGTTTCCCCAAAACTCAGTAAAACAAAGACCACAGATGGCTTTCTTTGATAAGTACAATAATTGGAGAATAAACTGCATAGTGCTAATTCATTAGTTCTGAGGTCTTCATACGGGTTCTGTAAAAGATATATCTGGATACAAGTTTGTCTGCATAGGATGTGTTTTGCAAATGATAGGATGCTGAATTGGGCTATAATATATAAAATCCACTTTAATGATTTAATCATCAATCATGCTATGATGAGACTATTTAGCTCAACAGAAGGCAAGTAATTCAAGCACTGCCTAAGAATTATTTTTAGGCATCAACTGGCAGTGTAACTAATTACTCAGTTTATGTCCATAATGACTGAATAAACTATGGCTCTGAAACAAATGAATAATACCATTTTGTATTTGCATAGCACTTGTCATCTATAGACCTGACAGTTTTAAAAGGATGGGCAAACATTCACGGTGACTATTTCTAGCGAAAACAGAATGTCCTGAATAAATTGCTACCATGAAGGCAAATCAAAGCCTGCTTGAAAGACACCGCTGCATTTAGCCACAAGACTTAACAACCAAAATACAGTGAAAACATGTGCTATGCTTATATGAAAGGGTAATCAGGCAGGAAAACAAGTTTTTATAAAGGATAAAGCATTTGCTTTTTGTAGAAATCTGAGATTAGCTGTATTTGGAACATAATGATAATGTGCCTAGTCCAATCCCTATTGTCAATTATTAGTCTATGCAGTTGATGTCACCACAAAGACACTCACAAATACTTACTATTTTTACCATCAGAATGATTCTCCAAGCTCGTTGTCCGAGCTGGGATGCCCTCCCGTAATGCAGGCTGAGCTGAGAGGCTGAGGACAGGTCTGCCACCTGCACAGGGTGATACGGGCAGCTGACTCCCAAAGAGATTCAGACTGCCTGTAAACACAGAACAAACTGCGCCCAGATGTAACACCTCCTGTTTCTTACTGACTTTGTCTCCTGGAAAACAGCTGCAGCTTACTACTGTAGGCACGAAGGAAGAGTTTTAGACTGGCCTAGCAGAACCAGAGCAGGCGTGCTGCTTTTGGCTCTCAGCAGATCTTGGGCAAAACCATCCAGGAAAAGCCAGGAACTAGAACCGGCTTGACCTAGAGGAGAAGAGAGCTCTGGTTTCTGCCTTTGGGTGGTGGAGTCACCTGGGGAGTGACTTGCTGACACCACTTTGATTCAGCCTTCTTTCCCACCCTTCTGCAAATAATATTATGTGATTTTACACCTGAAGCCCTGTAAGGCATGCCTTTTTTCTTCCTGTATGTTATAAGATAGAACTGTACATATTATGAATGGATGCTGAACTTGAACAGGGTTTTTTCAGTGCCATTGCACTGCAAATAGAACACAAGCAGCTTAACTTCTATACATACACGCCAAAACTAAGGTTTTTATACATTCCTTGTATTTGTACTGCACCAATAACTCAGACCAGTTTAATTTAGATAAAAGTTTCTGCGTGGCCCAATCATTCCAGTACTATCACTTACTTGATTTTTCTGTGTGCATTGATAGAGATATCCTTAAACCATTTGTGCTTGCAACATGCTGCTTGCAACTTGATTTATTCTTTGTGAAGAGCCGCAGAAAGAACCCTCTGCAAACAGCAGTAATAAAATTATTTTGCTCATATTCTTGCTACAAAGCAGAAACGGAGATGTTATCTGTGCACCAAAGCATGCTTCAGCCACATCAGATGAGAAGGGCAGAATCCTCCTCCACACATACACGTGTTTCTTTCTTTCAGGGCAGACTGAGACTTAAAAGCCTTTTTTGTTTTACCTTGAAGGGGGTAAACTGGGCCTTTCAGGCACTTAGATTTCAATTCTGTAAACATACATGTGAGTAATTCAATGCAATTTCACTTATATGGATAAAGTTAAATACAGACATCACAGGATCAAGACCACAGCTGGAACTATTAAACAGAAAAAGCTGGTATACCATTAGTCTGGACTTTGAGAAAAGGCACTTGCTGGCAAAGGAAGTGAAAAATAGCTGAAACAGATAAAAGCAAACAGAAAGAACAGCTCTGTTGTGTTGCTGTAATCCTGAAGGAATAATTTTTTAATTGTTTAAGTTAGCTTTTTATTTTTAAATTCTGAAGCAAAGAGCTGTAAAAAATATATGTTGCTTCAAACAGTCAAACCTTGTGTTTGAAAGACATTGCCAAACGTGTCAGACTATTCTGCGTCACTATAACACAACACAATACATAGGTGTGAGTATCAGCCCAGCCTTGTAACTCTCTGAGCAACTACAATAGAAAGCAAATAAAGAAGGAAAACTCAAAATGTAATATCCTTATCTTTGCTGAGTAATTTTGATTGACTATTACCAACATGAACCTGATACGAGGAATTTCAGTTCCAAAGGTCAACTGCTTCAGTTCAACTTCTTGGCCAATAAAGAGGATTCAAATTGCACTTTTAGCTACTTAAGCAATTACTTAATCAAATTAATCCTCTTGACTCCTTGTTGCTCCACCCTAATGCTGCACACGCTTGTGTAAATATGATGCAAGACTTTTTCCAGGCATACTGCAGTGCCAATCTTATTGCAGATGCCAGTATTTTCTGTGCTTTCACTCCTGGTAATTGTGGGAGAATCCACCCTCCCAGGGCACACTTGACACTTCAGGAAGGCACCAAACCAGTGGCAGAATTAAATTGCTCTCAGCTGAAATTACAGAGCAATAAAGCTTCTGCTTGATGGCTGTGCTTCCCTTAATGGGATTGTCCCACCGAGGCCAAGGCACAAATACTCTCTAATGTTGATGTGCAACCTACATTCTTGCTGGTGCTCCATGCACTTCTGTCTCAGGATGGACCTCAATATTAGAACAAATTTTAACTCAAGTGAATTTGGCAGTAAGGAAAACCTCTAGATCTCCGCTAACTTTGTACTCAAGTTGTAAGTCAGTGTCTCACAAGGATTTTGCTAGGCAATTAGTTTACTTTGATGATTATCAATCAATAAACTAATTACCCAGAAATGAAAGTCAAATAACTCCATACATCCAGTACACACCACCTAAGTTTTCAAGACTAATGAACAGATTAGCTACAAACATAAGAGTTTATTGATAGACTCTTTCTGGTAGAAACAGGAGTGTGTAGAGATTAGAATGCCTAAGTGGGACATTATCTGAAGCAGAATTTCCTTTTAGCATTTTCAGATTAGGATCAATGTTTGTGATGTTTATTGAAAATATCTTTTCCTTCTTCCAAAACTATCCTCTGCATGATGTTCTAGCAGATATTTTTTCTTACATGTTGCATAGCATGAGAATTTGCAAAAACACCTCCAGTTTAGGGTCCAGCAGTCTTTAGATATTTCTGTTGAGACGCTGATGTCTAGAATCATAATATGTCAGTTCTAACATGTTTTGCTTAAATCCTCATTTTGTTTACCAACTTCATAGGATGCCATAGTGGCCTTGGTGCCTGAACAGGACATAGAAGTGTCAGTTAATCTTTGAGAATCTGGGGTGCAGAGTTTCTCCACGCTGGGATCTTTTATTCTGGGCCAGTAGTATGTCTGCACTCCAGCAGCTGCTAACCTGCTGTGAAGGAGGTGAAGCAAGGGCTACTGCTCTCTGCCAGATTCCTCTGAGCGTGTGAGCTGCAGTCTGCCAGTTCTCCCCAAAACCGAAAGACCAAAATCAGACTAAACTTTTGAAAACAGGGGCTGATTTGATGTCACCAGATCCAGCTTCAAGTTTTAGCAAACAAAAAAATCAGCTTGCCTTTTCCTGTTGTGATGAAATAACACTACCTGTTTTGACAGTCTCTGGGTTTGTGGAATGGAAAGTCAAAATAAACAACGAAGACCACATTGAACAAGCTAATACACAACCTCAAATGTCTCCTTAATTCCCAGGCCTAAACTAGACAGCTTATCCAAACATTTCCTCCTGTTGATTCCTCTGGCCACCATGCCATTACTAGATTTTAGATAGGAACTTCTAATACACATAATCCAGATTGAAAGCAGAGTTTCATTAGCACAAACTCCCCTATCATAATTGTAATCTACATTTAATGAATGCAATTAGCCACACCGGGGTCTCCCCTGAGCCCTCCCCTCCTCTGCCCACAGGCAGCAGCCATAAGCTGACACCAGGCTCTCGTATAAAGCTAGCACACTACGTTCACTGCAATAGCAGCAGGTCTACAGGGTTATGCTGTACAGGATCATGTCACTGCCTCTACTTCAGCTGTTAGTGCTCTCATGTCTTGGAGCCACAGAGCCACTGGGAGATTCACTGGGAAGGAAAAGCAGAAGGCCATTTCGGCATCCTTTCTATATGGACAAAAATCTGCTTGAAAGTCAGAGTTTTCATGAGCTGGTAGGGGAAAACCCAGTCGGTGTTGAGGAAACCCCGGGAGAACCAAGCTTTTTTGTAGCAATTCCACAGACAGCATCCAAAAGTGAGAAGCAAGAGAAGAAAAAAACATCCAGATTCATTCTTCCCAATGCAGAACTCCACCCAGACCAAGACCTGAGAATCTGGGCAGCACCCAGAGAGATCTCTCCTGTTGCAAGCATCTCCCCATCCCACTATTCCAGAAAGAAGGAGGCCGAACCTTTCTATAGAAAAGATGCCAAGAAATTCTGGGACCACTTCATGTTAAAGAAAAATTCAGCATCTGAAGAGGTTGTCCTGCCAATCAAGACCAATGAAATGCACCAAGAAAACTGCAGAACCCTGCCTTTTTCCCAGGTAAGAAGAGGTGTCCAAGATCAATAAATGTGTCCTTTCCCCTCCATCTTGTAATTAGCACCTAAAGACATATGGGGTAGTTCATTTGCTAAGTCACAGTGCCACCTCAGAACACTCACATATATTAAGGAGCTGAAAAACACCATTGAAAAAAGCTGAAAAAGTTTAAGTCTGATGAAACAAACTGCTAAATTGCAGCACTGGAAAACCACGTGTTAATTTTTTAGAGAATTATTTGTTCTTTTTATGCAAAGATGTCCTGACTTAGCCTAAGCAAGCAGGGCAGTGGTGAGCAATTATCTATTCAATGAATATATATCTGAACAGTTTGTATACATGAATTACCTATATATGTATATACACATATGTGTATCTACAAAAAGTTTCAGGGCAAGTACTTACGGGAGAAGCTGGCTGTTTTATTGGAGCTAAGCAAGGATTCCTTTCTGCCGTATTAATCAGAAGACTGATGCATACATCTAACTCTGTGCTAAGAATGCTGGAGAACTGTTAAATTTCCCCTTGCACAGATGAAGCCATTCTGTTCCATTGTAGCATCAAAACAAGCAAATAGTATAGATAGAAGCACAGTATTCCTCTAAAGCGATGCCTATTCTCAGTGTTTCTATAATCACAGTCTGTCAAGACTATGGTTTTTCACTAAACTTGTCTCACTGGCAGACATATGTAAATACAGATAAGGCCTGGAAACTTGTACCGCTTTACTATTTGTGTCAGGTAGCATGGCAAGCTTTCTCCAGGATGGCTGCAGTTACAACAGTATAGAAGTGCTAACTTCCGTCTAGCTTTTTATGGTTTGGGAGTTGACGTAGGCTCTGCTGATACAAGCAATTGTTATTCTTGCAAATCAAGAGATTGCAGAACTTCCATTGCACTTTTAGGATTTTAATTTTAAAAAATCTGCCAAAGAACATTATGCCTCTTTCACATGGAGACAAATATTTAAGATTACAGTGGTGTCTACCTTGTGTTTTATATATAAGAATGTTGGGCCAAAATGATGTTTTAAGTCCTGCTAAGTAGGTAAGACTGCTTAACCATGTCAGAAATGTGGAACTCAAGGGCAATTAAAAGGTAAATATGAAAAACCCACGTGTTGGATTTCCCCATATCAGCTCACAAAGGCTCTGACGGTTGTTCAATCTAAGAATTGCCCGTAGGAGTGCTAAAATTGGCTTTTAAAAACTCTTACATATTACTGCCTGCTTGACATAAAAAAATGTTTAAAGTAAATATTTTGAGAAGAAAAATAGAGTATTTGGGGGGGCAGGGGAGGGAATAGGTGGAGAGGTTTGCCTTCAAGCCACGTAGCAAAGAACACAGGCCCCTCATGTATCAGGAACTTCAAACCGCTTTCTGTTTCAGGGTGTTACTCATGACGGCTGTGAGAAGGTGATGGTACAGAATAACCTGTGCTTTGGAAAATGTAGTTCCTTTCATGTTCCTGGACCAGAAGATCGTCTCTATACCTTTTGTTCTTATTGCTTGCCCAGCAAGTTCTCCATGAAACGCCTCGATCTCAACTGCACCGGGTCCGTCCCAGTGGTCAAAGAAGTCATGATTGTAGAAGAGTGTAAATGTGAGACTCAGAAGATCAAAGACTCTGCGACTGGAGCTCTATCGTCAGACCTGCATGCAAATGTACATGAGCACAATTAACCCGTGCAAAGTACATCTTAACTCCTTCACCATAAGAATTGCCAATGAAGAAAGAAAAAGAAATAAAGCTTTCATCACACTGGTACACAAAAATACTAAAGATGTAGACTTTCTACTTGAACTGCTTCTCTGCTTCAACAATAACTTTACCTAAAATGTAGCAAATGTTTCCTTGCAGCTGTTACAGAAATAGAGGTAATATGTGTAGAGTTCTTACTTTAACAAGGAAAGCCTTTAAAATATTTTTCACCCTTCCTATCCCTGTCTACAGAAGGCTAGTAAACTGCAGCTGAAGAACTAGCATGATTGATCTGTGCAAAACCCCCATGTATTGCCTAGATTGCATTGCCTTGGCTCGCGGGGACTGCCAGCGTAGATCTATTGGCAACACAGATGAGGCTTTAGTCTCTTCATTGCAAAACCAGGTCTACTTCTACATCAAGATAGTGGTTGGAGAGTGTAAAATGTAAACGGACCTAAGGCAGATAGAGAGCAAGCTGTGGCTAGTTAAGGTCATTCTGATTGCTCCCAGCTGGAGTTCAGCTCCTCGTGAAAACTAAGATACCTCATAATTTGCACATTTAGATAGTGGTTGCAAAGGATGTTTTGCCTTAGAAACCACTTACCCTCTTGCTACATGCTTGCATTTGCTCTGCAGGTTTGTCTTAATTGAAAATGTGTGTGGGGGGAAGGTATACTCCCACAGAAAACACCATAAATGAATAGCTTGTTATTACTATTAATTAAGTTCACTGAGAAAAGGCAATGCACATTTCCACTCTGGTGGATTCTCACATTGTCAGTGACACCTAGATAAAGTAACGTTCTCAACACCTAAACTAAAGCAGAAAAGGCATTTGTGTGATTGAAATCCTGCTGCAGGTTTTCTTGGGCGTTGCAATACCTGTAGAGCTGTGTAGGAACAGCCACAAAAACTCTCTGTGAGGAAAGGCCCGAGCCCGGCGCCAGCCAACACGGCCCCAGTGGCTGCCAGCTGAACCCCTGGCTTCTCTGCTCTCTCCAGCTGCTTCTCCCTGGATTTGTCCTGCAGACCTGGCACACCAGGCAGCCGCCGGCTTCCGGCAACAAGACTTCAGCCTGTTTCTAACCCAGCTCCTCCAGTCCTCTGGGAATCTGCGCCACTGCTATTGACAGGCTCTCAGACCCCGGGGCCTCTTGTTAAACTATCCACAGCTCCTCTTCTAGGGTATTGGAAATCAGTATTGATACAGCTGGTCAATCCAAGGGTTGGGTAAAGGATTCCATGAATTGATCTGCACTGTGATCAGAAGTCTCTAAATATCCTGTTGGAAAATACAGTTTTAGGGTGCAAGGCGTGTTTAATACTTGCTGAAAATTGCATCTGAATGATATTCTGATACTGTCTCTGAACTGCTGCAGTAGCTGTTTGCTCCTGCAGGTCATCTGCAGTGAGCAAACTGAAGATTAGTGTACAGTTATCTTTCATTATACATAAACCTGTTTTTAAATAATAAAAATTGTATACGAAAACTTGAACGAAGCCTTCTTTCCATCCTGTTACACTAAGGACTGATGTGCAAACTCTGTATGGCTGTTTGTATGCTATGCCATGATATGTGATGTCATTCCACGAGCTGTCAAGATCTTACCATCCATGTCTTGAAAACAATCAAAGGAAATACTTATTTTAACTTAATATTTATTCTAGCTTCATCATGCTGATCAGTAGTCTCAGGATGCTAGTGCAACGAACTAGCACCCACGTTCAGAAGCTCACAAGTTCGGAAGCGTTAAGCATGAATGTGCTCAGGTTACAACCAAAGAAAGAAAAGCTTTTCTAACAGGCGAAGCAGCACCAGCTAGCAACCGCACCGTTCCAGAGAACACAGGAACTCCTTATGGCTCACGCTTTTTTCAGTAGAGATTCCTCCTCACTGGGCATGTCCAACTGCACAGTCAGCCCTAACGACTGCTGCTTTGTTAACACATGCTGTATGCAAGTGGAAAAGCTAAAAATCAACTCCCTGCCTTACCAGAAGGTTCAAACCTGCGTGAATTATTGTGATTATCAGTGTTCATTTTTTAATCAAGCCTAAGGAAGAAAAGCACACAAAGCATTAAAGTTCCCAACATTTTTTTCTCTTTATTTGCAACTTTATTTTCTGATCTGAAAAAGCTAAATCTTCTGAGGCTTTTAACTCCCAATGTTTTAAAACTGTGTGAATATATAAGAATGTTTGCATTTCCTTTTTCCCTGAAATGCAAGCATGTTCTAGCTTTGATACTTGCAGAGAACCACTTGAAGGTAGGACTTCCATACACTCCCAGTAATTTCACAAGTCAATTAAAAATAAAAATCTTCCAGTGTAATTTTGACATGGCTGACTGCTAAACTGTGACCTTTGCACATAAGGATGGCAGAACTGAAGCTATATTGTGGATTGTAAACTATTCAGCCTAATTTTTGAAGCTCCTTCTGTGTGCTGAAGCATTATTGCAATCAAAAAAGATACTCATTTCAGGAGTTTGCAGGACCAGATTCTTAGTGTGAATTTGCACAGCTTAAAACTAGGTGAAAAGAGGTAACGACAGCTGTAGTAATTGCTAATTAGATTAGTGCTGTAGGTTTTTCGGATGAATGTTTAATTAACCCAGCAATGACTGGTTGCATGTAATTAGCACAGTATTCTGCAAAATCAAGAATGTGTTAATTGGATCAGATTTCTCAGCCTTTAAAAATTCCATATTAGGAATAAGTTGTGCCCAGGGGCCTAACAGGTTTTTGGTCTCTCAGCACAGCTACGATGGCCTCTGCTAGCATCACGATGTGGGTCAGAGAGGTGAGGGGTGGATCCATACCGCTATATGGATGCTCCCAGTAGTCGTGCCACTGTAGCAGCAAACCTGAGGTTGCACGCCTTCTGTAATGAAAGCTTTGCCAGCGTAACTATGTTTACAATGGAGGGGCTGTTCGTGTGATCTCTTCTATTTCAGAGCACCCCTTGTGCACACCTATCCTACAGAACAAGACTAAGCCATGGATGCGGAGCTCTCTCAGAATTCGGCTCAGCCCCAAGTGCAGTTTGCACCCTTGGAGTGTTTTATTTGACTTACTGCCTCTTTTCCAAAAGGGTGTGTTTTACCTTGAAAATAATGAAGAGAAGTGCTGTTTATTCTAATTGCTTAAGCAAAATAAATCTTCAGTACAGGTTATTCTCTTAAATAAGGAATTCGTGCAACTGGCTTTAATGCCTATAAGTACATAAAACACTAGAGTTACATCAAACTCTTACCAAATTCTGTGCAGCCATATGTTCCAGGGAAAAGTCCCCGAAGTTGCACTCAGTACTTCATGCTGTGCTCGCTGCCTTGTTCCCCGTTCCTGAAATACTCACAGCTAACCTCACGCCTGTCAGCTAACAAGCTTTTGCATGTTTTACTGGCAGGTACTCGCGGTACTTTCTCCTAAATGTACCAGCTCCTCACTGCAATAGCAAGATGACAAGACACCCTACGTGGAGAGATGCTCCCTGCCGGTTTGTCCAGCTGCATAGTCACATCATGTCTGGGAGCATGTGCCGTGCAGCACGGTGCATGTGAAGAGGCCTGGGGTTGAGGCTACCTTAGGTCCTCCACCAGGCAGCTTGCCAGTGGAAGAAGGAAACACTGATAGCGAATTATAAATATTTTGCATTTGTTGTTTCACTAAACCTAACTCCTTGAATATCTGGTATGCACCCACTAATTTCAGCTTACCCAAAATCTCTCCCTGACAGCTGCGCACACCCTCTCTGCTCAGGTGCAAAAAAAAAGGGAATGAGAAGACTCTATAGCTGGCCCTCTGCAAGAATATAGGTGAAAATGTTAATTGTCCACACTGACAATAAAGTCATCCTGTCTACAGGGCTGTCAAGGTTTAGACTGGACTGCACTCTAAAATGACTGACGGATGCTCTCTAACTTCTCTCCAAAAAAAGAGATAAGAATGAGACACAGAGACTCATGAGTTGAAAAGAAACGAAACTACTTTAATGAAATATTAATAATAATAAAAATATAATAATATTAATAAGAAAATAATGACATATACACAATATACACAAAACTGTATTAAGCTCCCAGGATGATGT
>JAHREE010000197.1:1010326-1043187 GCA_033628505.1 Tringa tobata
GGTTTTTTTTTGGGAGGGTTGTTTTTTGTTGGGTTTTTCATGTTTGTTTGTTTGTTTTGTTTTTCTTTTGTTCTGAGGGATGAGGGGGCAGTTTGCTGCTGTGGGGTGGTAATGGCAGGGGTGTGTGGGCTTTGCTGGCCGCCTGCTCTTGGCAGCTCCGCACAAGGAAATGGCAACGTCCTCTGACCTTTCCTCGTTTCTCGCTTTCATTTTCCATCTCCCGTGGGTTAGTGAAATGGAACTGTAGTTCTTCTTTCCCTTCGTACTGAGGGTCTGAACAGTGATGTGCTTAACAAATAACCCTCTCTCAACAAGTGGCTGTTTGGTCAGCGGTAGGTGAAGGTAGTTTTCACGGATTTGTGGTCGATGGGCTTATAGTGTTTATACGTTATATCAAGCCACCTCCCTGTGCAAGCCCGTGTGGCATCTCTCATCTCTGTAAACAGAGATCTCATGAATGCAGTAGATGTTTACTGGTGCGCCTCGCAGGATCCTGTCTATAAAAAAAGAATTGGGTGGGAATGCCTCGCCTACCTTAACCAACCTGTCAACAGCCACCTAACAACCGTGCAGCGCCATGGTCTCTCCTGGCAACCCTCTCTTGTATAAACATGTGCAATGATGGGAACGTAGGGTTTTGTCATGGCACAAATATGCTGCTGCTTGTATTAACTGGTTATTCAGATACTAGTTTTGTTAAAAGGAAGAGTTGCAAAAGGTGTGATGATAATTCTATTCCGACTCTTGATAACATCACGTAAGTGACTTCTTTAAAATGTAGTTGAAAGTAATTTAGTTGTTTGGTTCAAGTCTACTTTTTTTTTTTTTTTTTATCCCTGGTGGTGTGATTTTAGTACCGTATCATTAATTTTTGGCAATAATTCTTAAGATTTCAGGAAAGTCACAGATTTAAAACCACACCAAGTTGATGGAGGCTGTTGATTGTTATGGTCTTTCCTGGGCTATCACAAAAAATTACAGCTAGTGTATCTCTCATGTTTCTATTGCCTGCTTCTTTTTCTGTCTGAGTTGTTTAGAATACAGCCTTTTTAGAAAGTGGTGTTTTTCTCACTCTAGAAGTGTATTTTATAGAGCATAGAATAGTTCAGTTTGTGTGTGGTCTTAAAATTGTGTTTCACAGTGAACAATACTATGAATTATTCATCTGTGTCATTCTGGACTTACATAAGTGTTTGTGAAAAAAGTTATAGAAGTAAGATTTCAGAGTTTTATGTTTTTTTACTGAAGTAGAAGTCCACGGCTAAGGTGAGGCAGAATGTACAGCGTCTTGGTTTCTAGTTATGTATCAATGCAACAGCCATAAAAGTGCAAGGAGCAGGATGCCACCAGAGCTGGTTGTCATGCTTCTTAGGATTCGAAATTGAGTAGTGCTTGTATTGGGTTTCCTTATGAAACAGATTTTTCTACATACATTTTGGGACAGTCCTGATGCAAAATTGTGTACTTCTTTTGAAGTTTGCATTCAGATGAGCCTATTAAACCTATCTTTATTTCATGCTAACATTTCTGGTTAGTGCAACGCTTTCTCATTTCTCGGAATTGCCTTTCTGCCTGCCTGACTCATTCTGTGGTCTCAGTGTTCAATGGACATCACATCAGAAGTCATATTGGAGGTGACTGTAGTGAACAAATACTGAGTTTATGATACCATTAATTGAATTGGGCAGAAAGAAAAGGATTAGGAAAAAGTGATGTCCAGACATCCTGCAGTAAAAGTTTTTTTTGGAAAGGCAAGAACAATTCTTGATCATGTAGGAAAGACTCGGTCGTGTTTCGGTAAATCTGACTCTTTCCACAGCCACATGTACTGTTTGCTTTCAAATCCTTTGTGTTTGAGATGTTTATTTAGAAAAATAGCTATAAATTAGGGTAAGAGGGAGGAAACCCATGAAACTTCAAACATTAGGGTGGTTTATCCTAAATTATTTTGTTGGAAAATTTTAGGCATTGCATGTATGAGTACTGAGTGTATACAGATATACATAACTTAATTGGTTTTTTCAACTGATTTGTTGTAAACATACTCATGGACTTCTTTTCCTCTACATATTGTGGTGGTTCTTATCAGAAATTATGCATCCTAGAGAACAGAATTACTTGAAATCATTCTTCCTTTCTTTGACATTGTATTTGAAAGAGTAAATACAGATTATTTTTTTTAAAAAGTATATTTAAAAAGAGAAGACTGTAAATTCATCTTGTCTGTGAGTTGAATTGGAATCTAGTACTTTCTATGTAATCATCAGAATGTGCATGTATTAGGTCTTCTTTATACCCAGTACATATTTATGTATGGTACATAAACCAAGAGGGAGAGGGGGAAAAGCTCACTCTGCTGGAGGAAGTCAACATACTGACATTGTTTATGCAGTATTGATGACAAAAATATAATGAAAAATATAAAACTTAATTTATCGTTATAATGGGCATGCAGGAAGCAAGTGTATCACAATTTAAAGTAACTGAAACACACTGGGAATAGTACAGTTTTATATAGACCTTTCTCTGAACACTCCCATCCTTTTAAATCTATATTAAAATTGTAAAATGTCCTAGGACTGAAATTCAAGGAACACTAGTTAGAATCAGCATGTCATTTCAGACATGGTGTTGTGATTTGGGCTGGGTTGGCAAAGGATCTGGATGTCTCTCTGAATAGCTTGAGACGAAACTACTCAGTGAGGTGAGGTATGAAGAACAGAATAGAAGGTAATCTATTATGTGCTGCCTTTAAACCACTGATGATGATTGTTTAAGTACCACACTATTTTCTGTTTCTTTCAGAAAAGATACAGAAGATGATGATGAAAAATCTCCCTTTCTTGAGAATGGGGCCTTTTTTTGCATAGTTCCAACTTAATTGTGGAACTTGCCATCAAAGGTATGGGTTTGAGGAGGTGTGTTTGGTTTGGTTTTCTAATTATGAAAGTGAATAATGTTGTGCAGACAACAGTTAGTCATTGAGTTATAAAAATTCGGGATATGTTTCCATTATAAGCTTTCTTACTGTTTTTTCCAGATCTCTCTCACTGCTTATTGCTCATACAATATACTTAGTAGGTCACTCGGAAACAAGTACTTCAGTACTTACATCTCTCTGTTTTGTTTGTTGAGCTGTTATTTCCCCTTCTGAGGAAACACCGTGAAGTCATGGAATCTCTGGTGTTTTGGTAAGATGGAAAACAGATGGATTCCTCAGGAGTCAGCAGTGTTTCTAGCTGCCTCTAGTTTTTTTGGCCTCTGTTTCTGTCAGTCTGCATGATTTGCCCTTTGTAAATCTATGGTTACTCTTCCCAGTCATCTTCTTTTCCTTCATGTGTTCAGAAACAGTTTCCAGGATTATTTACTCCACCTTCCCAGGGATCAGGGTGAGGCTAACACACCTTCATTTGCCTACATCCTCTTTCTTGCCTTTGAAAACAGGGTTGACAGTTGCTTTCTTGAGTCTTCTGGAACCTTACCCATAAGCTTAAGACTTTCAAACAGAATCACAGAATCATCATCGTTGGAAGGGACCTCTGAGATCATCGAGTCCAACCACAAAAAAAAAAACCAAAACCAACCAAACAAAAAAAAAAACCCCAAAACCCCAAACCCACCAAATCAACGACACACACAACACCCCACCACATCACACCCACCCACAAACCATTAATCTTGGGGAATAGAGCATGCCCTGAAGAGCCATGTCTACGCGTTTCTTAAGTACCTCCAGGGATGGTGACTCCACCACCTCCCTGGGCAGGCTGTTCCAGTGCCTGACCACTCTCTCAGTAAAGTAATTCTTCCTAATATCTAATCTAAACCTCCCCTGCCACAACTTTGGACCATTTCCTCTGGTCCTGTCATTATTCCCTTGGGAGAAAAGGCCAATCCCCACCTCCCTCCAACCTCCTTTCAGGTAATTGTAGAGGGCAATGAGGTCTCCCCTCAGCCTCCTCTTCTCCAAACTAAACATGCCCAGTTCCCTCAGCCTCTCCTCACAGGACTTGTTCTCTAGATCCCTCACCAGGTTGGTGGCTCTCCTCTGGACAAGCTCCAGCACTTCAGTGTCCTTCCTGTGGTGAGGGGCCCAGAACTGAACACAGTGCTCAAGGTGAGGCCTCACCAGTGCCAAGTACAGAGGCACCATCACTTCCCTACTCCTGCTGCCCACGCTGTTCCTGATACAGGCCAGGATGTGGTTAGCCTTCTTGGCCACCTGGGCACACTGCTTGATCATGTTAAGCCGTCTGTACACCAACACTTCCAGGTCCTTTTGTGCTGGGCAGCTCTCCAGCCACTCTTTCCCAAGGCTGTTGTCTTGCCTAGGGTTGTGACCGAAATGCAGGACCTGGCACTTGGCCTTATTAAACCTCATCCCATTGGCCTTGGCCCATTGATCCAGTCTGTCCAGATCCCTCTGTATAGTCTTCCGACCCTCAAGCAGATCAACACTCCCAGCTAGTTTGGTCTCACCTGCAAACTTACTTGCACTCAATCCCCTTGTCTAGATCCTCAATAAAGATATTAAATAAGACTGGCCCCAAAACCGGGTCCTGAGGGACACCGCTGGTGACCAGCCGCCAGCTGGATTTCGCTCCATTAATCACTACTCTCTGGGCACGGCCATCCAGCTAGTTTTTTATCCAGTGAAGAGTACACTTGTCTATGCCACGATTCGCCAGTTTCTCCAGGAGAACGCTGTGGGGGACGGTGGGAGTGGCCTCACAGGGCCAGCTCTCTCAGCATTCATGGTGGCATCTCATCAGGTCCCATGGAAGTGTTATGTCCAGTTTGCTTGAAGGTTTCTTAATTTGATTCTCCCTTGGTCAGAGTAAGTCTTCCTTGCTCCAGACTTTCCCACTGGTCTTCAGGGGCCCGGACTTCCAGAAAGCAGGTTTTACCCATAAAGAGTAAGGTGAAGAAGGCACTTTGACCTTGTCACCACCCCATTCAGCAGCAGACCCATGTTTCCCCTAGCCTTCCTTACACTGCCTTGTAAATACACTGTAAGTATGCTGTACTTGACCTAAGTATCCCTCACCAGATTCAGATGCAAATGGAATTCCGCTCTCCTAACCATATCCTAGTACACCCAAGTGGTGTTTCTGTATCAAGTGTGTGCAGACACTTGATGTGTCTCCACTTCACCTCTCTTCTGTTGATTACAAGATCGCTGTTTTCTACACCATCCTGCATCCTTTGCTTGAAAACCCTGACCACCGCTCCCTCACTTGATTGTAGGTCACCACCTCCCTCTCTTATCATCCCTAGTCCCAGCCTTCCCTTAGAGATTAACCAGCCGGTTGCCAAAGATGCTTTTACCCCACATAGTGTTGGGTGGATCCTGCCCCTCTTCCCTCACAGTTCATGATCTTCAGAGAAGGTCCTATGGATGTAAAAGCCGAGTCCTAGCTTTTGACACAAGCTGCAGAACCAGTTGTTGGTCTGCAGGATCTGTCTCCTTTTCCTCAAGTCCTTCCCCGTTACCAGTAGGATGAAGGAGACACCACGTGGTCCCCAGGCCTGGGCCCTCATACTCCAAGCCATGTAGCCATGCTTGATATGCTCTCCATCTCCCGTGGCTATATCCTTGGTACCCCTATGGAAGAGCAGCTGAGGATAATAGTCTGAGGGCCAGAGTACTACCAGGGACCCAAGCCCCAGCAAACAGCGAACCTTGCCAGGTGACAGGTTGGGCTGGCAGAGGTCTCTATCCCTGCAGCAGGGAGTTTGCCACCACTGTTCCTTGCCCTGTCCTGCCTGTGCAGCCACAGAACTCTGGCACAGCCACTTTGGAGGCTTCATTGGACACAGCTCCCCGTCTTTGCCTGCTGTCAGGGCTCAGAACCTGCTCTGTAGATCAGAGCTGCAAGTGGAGCAGGAACTGTCCTCCTGATGCCAGAGCTCAGAAGCTCTCAGGCTTCACCAGAGTCAACTCTTCCATGCCCAGCCTGACAAGGTAAGGCTCTGCCCCCTTCTCCTCAGTGTGGTGGGACTTCACGTTCCCGTAGCTGCAGGGTCTTGGTGGGTATCTGGTCCATCTCCTTGTTCATCATCCCTGATGTACAGTCTACTCACCTCCTCCCACAGCTTCTCTGCTTGATGAGACAGGTCTTCCATCAGTGCACGCTTACAATGACATACACTGTTTTTTAGTTCTAAACCTGCAGGTTACGAAAGCTAACTTAAAACAGAGGCACTTTAAGAACTGGCAGATTCAGGAGTATAATACTGCATGATTTATATGTCCAGAGACTGAACATACGTGTGTAGTATGTGTATATATGTATAGTATACTATACTTTATATAGTACACATACTATACACATACTACCATGTATACAACAGACTATGGTGCATGCAGGAAGTAAAATGTAAAAAGAATAGTAAATACAGGCCTAAATAGCTTTTATGATTATAGTCTTAAAACCAACTTTAAGGGCATGGTAGCTGTATTCAGTATGCAACATGGGTTTACAAAACAGATATTAGCAAATTTGATGGATTTTTAGGATAAAAGTAAGCACAATACTCTGCTATACTTGAATGGGAGCACTGTTACACTAGAAGACGGCAAACAAAGGGTTGTGATAAATAGAAGTGTGAAAGAATGTCAGGTAGGTGATTTGAGTCTGATTTTGATCAGAGATCTAGCAAAAGAAGAAACCTACATTAATGAAATTTGTGGATAATAATAAGCAGAGAAATTGTGAAAGCAAATGAAGATAGACAAGTTAGCAAAACCCCTGGAAACAGAGGGTGACTGATAAACAGATGACTGATAAACAATATGAAATTTCAATGCAACAAGTAGAAGCTGAAAGGAATGGAAAGAAAACCATCTGAAATGGACAAGTTCCCTGAAGCCCAGAAGTCAGGGAAACTGATGAGTAGGAGTGTAGCTTGGGATTTGTGTGTGTGTGTTGCAATGTTAAGATACGTATATGGAGGCAGCCTGGCAGAAAGTGTAACATCAGTAATCCTCCCCTTGAAGGTTCTGCTGAATAGTGCTTACTTAGTGTTCTGTTTTTATGAAGATTAGTTTGTGAAGCTCTGAAGTTCATACTGTAGGACTTCGTAGGGTTTCTTCCATCTAAAATAAAAAAGAACCCAGCATGCTAAACTATCAGAATGGAAACCTTGATGTTTTAAGTGTGATTAATAGTGAGAAAGCTTACTGTTGTATGATACCCCTTAATCATCTACATGAAAGGTGTTAGGGCACTGTCATTCTTTTCTCTATTGGTTTGCTATAAATGACAGATTCCTAGGAGAGCTTGTGACTATTTTAGCATGCAACCTTTTAAAAAATAATTTTGAAATACAGTTGGGAGGCTATGATAGGTAGGTGGGATGAATCCTTTTATAACATAAATTATTCCCTGTATTTCTTGCTTGTTTTGCAACCTTTTTATTTGATAGGAGACTTCTTTTCTTCAGTGTTCATATCCTTTGCTGCTGCCAGTTGCTTGCTTTACCTATTACTTAATAGTTTTCCCAGGTACTTGTTTTACTTGGATCTTGATCATAAATGTTACTTTTTAGTGAGATATAACTTACTAATGAAATCATAAAATATTTCTCTTCCTAGTACTTGAACAGTGCATGTGAAATGTCTGTAAGTTTTCATTTAATTTCTTAAGTCAATAGCTGACTGTTTTTTTTTCCTATTTGAATGTATGTGGAACCCTGTAGGATGCATGATACTGGTTAATTTACTCTCTTATATATATATTTATTTATTTATCTCTCTAGGATAATCTTTTTTTCCTGGATCGTGACAGATTATTACCTGTTTGTGTTCAATGGGCCGACGAATTCACTTTGTGGTTGACCCTCAGGGTTGGTGCTGCATGGGCCTGATTATCTTTGTCTGGCTGTACAATACAATCTTCATTCCAAAAGTCATCCTTTTTCCTCACTATGAAGAGGGACATATTTCAGTTGTGGCAATTTTGTGTAAGTCAATTTAACTTAGCCCTTTTTTCTACTAGTAAAAATAGTATCTTTGGGCAGTCGTTAACGTACATGAGAAAGGTCAGAAAATACAGAATAAGGTGAAGAATAAACATAAATGATAAGGTAAAGGATGAGAGTACTGGGATGGAGCCTACATTTTTGTGTTCTGAGAAGCTGAGACACTTCATTCATTTTAGAGGTGTTACGGTAAAATTTGTTTTTATGGAAATTGGGGAAAAGCATTAATACAGCTTTCAGGTCATGTAGCTAGAACTTGCTGATAGAATTTCAGGTCCACAAGTCTGAGTCCTTGTCAGAATTTGGACTGGTGGAACTGATGGTTGACAAACTGAGTTTTGTTAGTTTTTTCATACATCCCTGGATGGATCAGCTAGTATGAATTATGTTGATAGGTTTTTCTGGGGAAAAGGCTTGAATTATAACTGCAACCAAATTTTAAGTGAAGATGGACTGTTGGGAATGTCCTTTCACATAGAGACTTTGAAGTGTAGAATGGTTGGTGTTTATTTGGTAAGACAGTGGAGGAACTACTTCTTCAGTACAGTAGTAAGATCGTAGTGGCATCCTTCTGGTGATATCAAAGCTTTTTAAGACTGGAGAGTACTTAATATTGTAGAATGTATAATACCAAAAATACATCTGGAATTGAGTGAGAAAGCTGAGTAATTTCCAACTCAATGCTCACTGCACCTGGAAAAGACTAACATGCTTATTTATTTTTTCAGGTTATTACTTCTGCTCATTGTTTTGTATAGTTTCATTACTGAGAGCCTCAGTAGCTGATCCAGGAAAGCTACCTGAAAACCCAAAGATACCAATTACAGGTATGTTAAGTTGTTTCTGTGTAATTGAATAAAGGTTATTTTAATGTCCTCAAAATATTTAGTAGTCAATTTGATTTTGTGATATTTGATGGAAACTATGAGCTGTCTCTGTTGAAGCCTATATTGTTAATGAAATTCACATCGGTATGTCACTGTTCAACTTGTAAAGTTCTAGCACTTTCCCGTGTGTAGACTCAAAACTTCTTTTTCAAAACTTGTATTCCATCAGAAGTTTAGCTATGTAGGAACTTCTGCTAGGAAACTTTTCTATGGGAAGAATCTTTTTGCATTCTAGGCTTCCAAACATACTGCATTTACTTCTAACTTGATAATATTTAATAAAAAATGTTTAAAGATGGTTAGACATTGTAATTCTACAGCTTTTTTCTAAGTAAATTGATAAGATGTTGAAAGTGGTGGTAGAAGGTACTCTTATGCTGGATTTTACCTGTGCATTTTTTAGACATTATGTTTGTATGGGCTGTTAACCAAACAAATGTGATACTGATCACATTGTGTGCTATAGAGTAGCAATTCCTGTCCTCGTGAATTTATCACAAAATTCCTGTTTGGCATCTGATGCTCTAAAAATTGGAGGGAATTTGAAACCTTTCTCCACAGAGAAAGCCAACTTTTTAATGAACTGTTTGATGCTATTAAAGTGCTTGCCTAATGCATAGAGCTTTTACATAGCAGTGTAGAATGGAGTAGGGCCATTAAACAGCATGGGTTTTGTCACATTAACAGAAAACACTTTTTGAATGTAGGAAATGTATCAAATGCAGCGAGGAGTGAATATTTCAGTCTTGTCTTGCAAATGTGGTGGATGCCAGGGGTAACATTTTGCTCTCTCTTCCTGATGTTAGTGAGAATCCAAGGTGATATGTTTGGAAACATGATCTGTTTAGCCTCAGCGCTGATATGATGTGCAGAAACTAGGCAACAGATAGCAGGAAGGGGTGTATCTCTGGGATTCAGATGTCAAACACTGATTGCAGAAAATCTCCCGTCAATCTTCTTTCTGCTTCTGGTACCTGAGACCCAGTAAAATGAGAAGTGGCTCAGACTTGGGCCCTGCAGTCAAGAGTTCTTGCTGCAGGAAGAACAACGTGGGTTCTGCAACCTGAGCTGGAGAATGAAGACTCTCAGTACGGTTACAGAAAATGACATTACAACGACTGAACGTTGATTTACCTGCAAAATACCAGGATCAGTACAAATTCCGTTGTGCACAAATGTTTCTTTCTTTTTTAAGAGATCCTTTTGAATGGCTCTCCAACTTCTTCATGCTCCATTCATTTCATATGTCAACGGTACTGTATAGATACTTCTGAAGATGGAACACCTAGACTTGACTGTGACATTGATACTGTGGTTTGGTGTGGGCTGTGTCAGAGATTTTGTACTTTCTGAAGTAGCACTTCAGTTCTCTGGTATTCTCTAGGTTGTGAGGAAAATACGTTTTTGCATGTTATAAACTGTATTCAAAAATGAAGTTGGGGTGTTTCTGAACTCTGCTGGTAGCTACCCTGTTAGGGAGTGACACCTTTGTGACACTGGATTTGTGGAAACAGATTGTAAATCACTTTCCATCTGGCATTATTACTAGTTTAATGATCTCAGATATTGGGATTCTTTACTTCCACTGTCCAAATGTTATTTTACAGCAAGAAAGACAAGATTAGAGCTGCCTGCAGGTGGCTCAGAAGTGCTGAATTTAACTTTATTTTGTTTCCATAGGGACGATGCTTTACTATATTAAATTTCAGAATGTCCTACTCTAAAATCTAAGCTTATTTATTTTACCCGTGCAATTCAAGAGATTTCTCTGCGTCAAAAAAGTTCTATTTAGGTAAAAACAACCAGCCAAAGTATTTAAGGTTCTCAGTCATGCCCCTATTTTTTTTAAAGACAGAGAGTGTATGGTTTTGTGAATAAAAGTATTAAAGTGTTGGTGTGGTTTGTTTCCCATGTGAAGATGAACTTTCTGAATATATCATTTGAATTCTTATTTTCAGAGTTTTCTTATAATTTGAAGATAAATTTGCAATTCGAGATAAATAATAGCTAAGCTGAACAATAGTAGCTCCTGGAAGTTTCAGCTGCTCAGTATCTCTGGAGATCAGCTTAAAGAATTTCACACCAGGCATCCGAAATAGTGCATATTTTTAAATACAAGCCTATCCTCTGTCTGTTCTTTGGTTGTCTTATGTGTAACATTGCATGTTGTGAGATGCATGTCTTAAAATGCTTTGAGATGGGAGGTGCTCCTGAAGGGTTCATTGTGTATTTTATTTTAGTTAGCTAACTGTGACAAATTCAACTAGCAGTATTTTCTCAGGAGGTTTTGAAATGGCAGGGAGATTGTGGGGTGGCTCTGTCTAGCAGGTACGTTTTTTCACAGTAGACATGTAAGAAAAGAATTGAATTATGGTCTTCCTTGTTTGGGTGGCATCATTTGTGCCATAGTAATTTCTCCCTAGAAATAATAGGAAGAGAGAGGGTTTTGGAGAAGAAAACTGGCAGTGGCAGTAATGTTTTTCCCGTTTAATTAAGGTGACAGTGGGGAAAAAAAGTTTTTTATATGCTGCCTACCCTTCTCAGATCATAGTAAGATTATTTTTTTTTTCTCTTTGAATCGCTACCATATAGATTTATTATTAGCGTGCTGTACTGAGGTATCTCTCTAAGGTATCTTTAAATTTTCACCTAGAACGAGAATATTGGGAATTATGTAACAAATGCAATATGATGAGACCAAAGCGTTCACACCATTGCAGTCGTTGTGGACATTGTGTGAGGAGGATGGATCACCACTGTCCATGGTAAGACCAGTACATTCATTCTAACAATCTGCTGTTGTTTGAGTGAATAATTTCCGAGTTCACGGTCTTGACTATTGCTCATTTGTCATGTTTCTGTCCTAGTAGTACTCAATCATTTAGGCATTTAAAGCAGGAAAAGAACAGCTTTGAGACGTTCTTATGTCTGCAAGTAAAATTGACAGTAAGAGCAGTGTGACATTTAATCATTGTCAAATTGTTATATGCCATATAGTTTAGTAAAAGTCACATCTTTTGCTTAAAGAATTGGAGTTTTTACTCCTAAAACTGATCTCAACATAATTAATTTGTAGATTGCAGATTTATATAATTTGTTGCAATTTATTTTTTGATGCTGGAAAAAGTATTCTTGTAGGAAATCAAACAATATTTAGGTTTCTTGGATTGAAAAAAAAGATTACAATTTTAACATAAGAGGGAATGCTCTTTATAATAATAAAAATAGATCATGGTTTCAGACGGTTTGTTGTTTTTAGTTTACCAAATATCTGTGCTGAACAGAAAATGTTATTGACTCATACCATGCCCTTATTGTCATAGCCTCTCTGATTTTGTAGTGAAATTGCTTGTTTTGGTGTTCTCTAACTGTTTCAGTCAAAATGAACTTATCTGGCTGAAATTCTCTGTTTAAACTAAGTGTTTGTAGCTTAAATGAAGTCAAACATTTCTTTCAGTAGTTCTGCAGTACCATTTCTAGCAATACAGCAATGATGAACTGCAGAAGACAGAACTGACATCAGGATCCTCCTACGTTGATTAGCCATTTGTCCAACTACCCTTTTTGTCAATCACTGCTTCAGAAAATAGTGCCAGTATAGTGCTTTTGTTTTTATGGCTTAGCTTTATACCGATGTCTGTGCCAATGCTTACATGAAATTGTGACCTCACCACATTTTTTGCATCAATGTAACTCCTGTGGAGCAGACTAGACCTGGATTTCAAAGGTTTTGAATCTGCTACTTAATATTTCTAGAATCCTTGTGATTCCTTTACTCTGTTATGTTGGAGTATGCAGGAGTTTCTGAATAGAGGTGACTGTTCTGTCTTCTGTTTCCTAGGCTCCTTCCTTAAATCATGCTTATTTGTCATTGAGGTACCCTGTGATCACATTTTTTTCCAAATTATTTATTTGCATTTCCAGTTTTTGGACTCTACACAGTACACAACCACTGAAATGTGTTGAGTAGCAGAAGATAATAAATACTACTATGAAATTTTGCAGACTTTAAAAAAATAATTTTGTTACTTGAGTTTTACTTAACATTGCAGGAATATCTCTACTACATGAAAATATGGAGAAATATGTCTACTGTTCTAAGCCGTGATCTAAGTAATGTAACTTTTAATGACAGTATAAGGAAATCACCGTTTTCAGGAACTGTGATCTCTAACATACAGACTGTCACTTTGATTAAGAATGGAGTGATTAATCAGTAGTTCTTATGTTTCCTCATAACTTCTACTACTCTTACAACCTCTATTAAAACTTCTCTTATTCACAGTAACTGCATATCATAAATGCAGTGTTAAAACCTTTATATTTTTTTGTCTTTATATGTACACTTTGTTTCTCTGCAGGATTAATAATTGTGTTGGTGAAGACAATCACTGGCTATTTTTACAGCTCTGTTTCTACACTCAGATCCTTAGTTCCTATACGCTGATACTTGATTTCTGCCATTTCTACTACTTTTTCCCTCTGAAAAAAGAAAACTGGGTAAGAATCTGTTTTGTCTGCAAAGTGAATAAATAGCTTGTACTGCAATATAATTTATTTTGGTATCTAGTTAATACATGTTTCTGCTGGCTCAATTGGTTAACAGTGGAGAGTTCATCTAGGTGTATGTTATCAAGTGAGCGAACTGATTTATGGTAGGTATAATTCTAAAAGGGTGTATGCTTTTTATGTGTTAAAAACACAATGTTAGTTTTCTTAGAAATCTAGGAAAGGAGGATAGAAGTGGTTAGGTTCCTTCAGAAGTGATTAGTGAATGCTGGGAAGAAGCAAGGTAACTACTTTAGGCATATTCAAATTTCTTTTTACTTTCTCCAAAGTAAATCTGTAATCTGTGCAGAGTATACATCTATCCTAAGTCCCTATTGAAAGATGCTGATATTCCCAGAAAAATGAGAAAAAAACATGTAATCATTCTGAAAGGAGAAAAAAATGTCCATTGGTTTTGAAGCAATATTTTGTGTTGCTTTGGAAAGGTCATAAGGGAGAATTGCATTTGGTTTGTTTTACTTGGATTCCATGCTATTATCATATTTCAGCATGTTGTCATGAGAAATGGAGTTGAGCAGACGGAGAAAATGGTTTATGGACTGGAATAGAGTGAAAAAAATACGGAATTTCTTCCACTATGGATCTGAAGTTGTAAAGTCTCTGTGTCTGGTGCTCATTTATGTCTATTATCGGTAACGTTCAGAATATTCAAGAGGTTTGCTTGAAAGTTACTGAATGGTTGGAAGGGCTAGAAGAGCAAAGCTGATGTCCTTTCTTTTGAGGAAAATGTTACGAGGTCTTGCTCATAAAGAAACTAAAAACTTCTGCCTCAAATCTGAAATGGACTTTGTATTTGTACTGTAACAAATACAAGCACACTAAAGAGAAAAACCTAGAAAACAAGTTTAAAACAAATTCAAAATTAGGTAACATTACAGGTGTCCTAAGTGAAGTGGCTAAGACCATCCCAGTAATGGATGGTTTACGCTAAATTTTGTTGAGATTTTTTCCAAGTACTGAAGTGCTGCAGATGTTTTTTTTTTTGTTCTATATTGATGTGACACTCCAGCATACTCTCTGCTGATGGGTCACACCCATCTTTCAAGGCTGCTGGAGACTGGCCTTTGGTTATGCGTAAGGCAAGTCCTGTTTTCCATTTTATTGATGAACTTAAGTTTGCTATGTTATTTTTTTATCCTAAATGGCATAAAATAAAAATGTTTAACTTCCTGAAAAATTCTCCTTCTGGAGAAGAATGGGGCATAGCCTTCCAAGCTTATTTGCTCCTGTATCAGCCTGTAGTGTATGTGAAGATGTTATGTCAAAGGAGAGCTGAAAATGTAGGATGACTGTGCTCCTTGGGTCATCCAGAACTAATAAAAACATTACGTTCAAGTTGAGAGATACCAACTTTTTATTATATGGAATGGGGCAAAGTTGAAGATTTTTGCAGATCTCTCTTAGAATAGCTTCTATTCTAAAGGAATTTAATTTTTTTTTTTTAGTCTATATGAGTATTTCCATTTAAATGGTTTAAGGAACTCTAGAAATACAGAAAAGAGAAGAATTTGCTGTCTGCTTGGAGCATCTTTCCCTAGACACTGCCCTGTAAACTAAGACAAACCTGTAAAATGTGTCTCTTAAAATGGAGTACTCACATTTTTCACTTTGTTTCCCGTTTTTTGCAGATGAGCTTTTGATATTCATCTTGTTTTACAGGCATTCTGAGATTGGAGAGAGCTATTTTGATTTGTTGTAGCTGCATTCAAGTTAAAAGGGATATGAAATTGCAGTCTTTTTGTATTAGTGAAGAAATCTGTCACCTAAGTAAAATTTCTTAAGAATGTGTTACATTTTGGGTTTTTGGAAATCTAACGTTTTTTGAAAGGTAACTAACTGTAAATGCCTTTGCTTCTAGTTTCAGTAGTTTTGTAAATTTCTTTTTAATTTATAAATTAAGTTAACCTACTATATTTCTGGACAGGGAAATCTTCTATATTTTCTGTATTCAGAAGGCTTCCTGTGCGCAGGGTTTGCAGATTTCAAGTACAAAGGCTTCTCAGTGATACTGATCTGTGTACTGGATTGGGTGTTGCAGTGCTTCTAGAAGGAGTGTTACTTTCCAAAGATAAAATCTTTGTCTGAAATTGGTTCTGCTTCTCTAGTAGTGTAACTTAATGGAAGAATATTTCCTTTTGATTGTGGGAGTCCCCTGAATGTTCTAGTTTGCACTGTGTTTAGATAATGAACCCAAGTTCTGTTTGTTAGTCCTGCTTTTTAAAATCATGATGAAAGGGAACCAAATTATTTGCTTGGTCTGTGCAAGAGAGGAATAGGGAAATCATGTTTAATTCAGATAGTTTACAACCTCTAAAGAGGTAATAATAAATATTTATTAATAATAACAGTTCAGAAAATGAAATGTGAAACTTTGTTCTTGGTGATTTAACTGGGTTAATTCCAAGAATTTTGGAGAGGGCCCTACCTTTAATATCTAGCCTTTAGAAGATGTGACAGGCTAGGAGGCAGAATACATAGGCAATAATTATTTTTTAACCCAGTTTAATGCAGTTGCCTGATGAGTGGATCAGGTTCGCATGTTTGGCTGCGGAAATTTACACACAGTCATAGAAAAAATGGAGTGTGCTGTTTAGTTTCAGCTGTGAGGTTTTTAGCTTTATCAATTTGCATGTATGGACACTTCAGATGACATTGTTCCTTTTGAAAATGTGGTTCTGTGTTATAGTATCTAACATTCTCTGCCCCAGAGACATAAATATGTTTCTACCTTAGTAGACACTGCAGATCTGGTTTGTTTAGGCCTTTGTTAAGTCTAGTATTACACGGAATAGCATTTCGCTTTCTCAGTTTTTCAGCTGCAGGATTGGGGGGCACACACTGACTTACAGAAAATGTGAGTAATTTGCCTGGGTGTCCCCTCAGTATATAATAGAATCATATAATAGTTTGGGTTGGAAGGGACTTAGAAAGCTCATCTTATCCAACCCCCCTGCAGTGAGCAGGGACATTTTCAACTAGATCAGGTTGTTCAGAGTCCCATCCAGCCTGACCTTGAATGTTGGCATCTACCACCTCTCTGGGCGACCTGAAGCCAGTGTTTCACCGTCCTTACTGTAATTTCTTCCTTATATCTAGTCTAAATCTACCCTCTTTTCTAAACAGTTTGTCCCCATCTTTCTTGTAGGGCCCTTTAGTACTGAAAGGCCTCAATAAGGTCTCCCCAGAGCATTCACTTCTCCAGGCCGAACAACCCCAGCTCTCTCAGCCTGTCCTCACAGGAGAAGTGCTCCATCATTTTTGTGATCATTTATGATCATTTTTGTGGCCCTCCTCTGGACTCGCTCCAGCAGGTCCATGTCTTCCTGTGCTGAGGACTCCAGAGCTGGACACAGTGCTCTGGGTGGGATCTCTTCCAGAGAGAAGAGGGGCAGAATCGCCTCCCTTGACCTGCTGGCTATGCTTTGTTTGATGCAGCCCAGGATATTGTTGGCTTTCTGCAGGTACACATTATCGACTCATGTCCAGCTTTTCATCCACCTGGAATAAATCTGTCATCTGAAGATGACATCAGAGGCCCCTTAAGCTGATTTTTTAAAGTGTGGCTAAGGATGTGATGCCGTATAACTTTGTGCCACAGAATAATTTGTCAGAATTACATAGTTTTGATAGGACCAGTGAGACCTTTTGCTTACTATTAGGATTTTAGGAAAGCATCGGGCAAAATTCTTTTAGTCCATGTATATCAATTAAAGCTGAAGTACCGCAGCATTCCAGAGACTTCAGTACCTTCTACCTTTCATGGAAGTGCTATTCTTTGTCAAAATTTTGGCTGTAACCAAGAGCTTAACATTTTCTGAATTGAAAGGGGCTAGCGTTTAGCACAAATTCAGAAAGCTGGATATTTTTTTCTAAACAGCCATCTGGAATTAGCTTACTTCCTGCTCATTAAAAATACTTGTGAATTTTTTGGCGGTGTGCCTTTATCTTAATTTTTATTCTTTGGATATAAAATACTACATAACACAGAAGCTGTAGAATTAAAATGTCTTTTCATGCTGTTGTGAAATAATAATTTTATCACAGTACTGATGAATGCATTATGAAAATACGATCACTGTATGCATGTTAGTATTTCCTTCTGAATGAAAACTCATGTTTTTTAAAGCTATTATCTTTAGAGACTTAAGTAAGAAAAAACCAAACATTTTTAATTGTCTAGTACAGTAAGGATGATAGCTATAAAGCTAATGGAGGAAGCAATTTCAATAGAGATACAATCTTTCAACTTTAGGTCTTATAGCAGAATACTGCTTCATAGTATTCTTGGGTCTTGTAATAGATACAGTCAGAGATCGATTGTGGTTATTACTGCTGTTTGTCCAGCAGGAGGAGTACAATTACTGCTAGAAATAAGGAAATGGTGATTAAATTGTCTATGTGAGATCCTAGCAGAAGAAAAAAAAATAATACGATAAAGCTAGCTTTGGTGATTTTTAGAGGCTAAGACTGGAATGTTCTTAATTTTGCATCTTCATTAAAAAACATCAAGGTCAGGAATGCTGTATCTTTTAGGAAGTACTTCATCTTGTGGATAGTGAGATGTGAAGAATAAATACTAGTCTTCTCGCGAATACGTAGCAGCTCTCTGCATGGCTGTGCTGGCACAAATTCTAGACATAGCTGGTAAAATAGAAGCAAAAGTAAATGCTTTGGCAGTATATTTTACCTGATTTGGCTTCTAATCTTTTCAGCAAAAGAAGTTTTGCTAATACGTTCTGTTTGCTAGAAATGTTGCTAGAATGATTGTCATAACAAAAAACACTGACATATGAAAACCTTTGCTCTGGTTTAGTTTTATTTTGTTGCTGGTTCTGCAGTTATCTATTGTATAGTATGAAAATATTGTTACTTAACTAATTTTTGAAGTATTCTGAGCTCTGTTGGTAGAAAGGGAGGAACGTCATGGAGGAAGCGTGGCAATATCAGGCTGCTCTGTCTGGGACTCAGCCCTCCCAGTTCCAAATTAAAGGTGTTGGGAAATATTTATTAAACTTTTTGAGAAGATGATTTACAGTAATATTTATTTTGATATTATGTATTAACTAATATTAATTAAAATCTGGAAATATGGATCATCCAAAGTCCATTTATGTTGTAAAGAGAATCTAAAGGAAACCTTTTCTCTTAGGGTCATTAAATGACCTACAGGATTTGAGAGTTTTTAGCAAAGTGAAAATACATCAGAATTTTCCTTCTCGGTGTTCTGCAAAACTGACCTAATCCTCCTATCCTCCTGTATTACTCATTTAGTAGACCTGAAATCGTTTTGAATCAAAAAGTGCTTTAAGTAAACATCAGTTGTTATTAATAATAAATATCTCTACAAAAGGCTTATTAGAATGCAGCTTGTGTTCTATGAATTAATTTTCTTTTTTTTTTTAACATGACTGAATTTTCTCCCATGTACCTCTCTTTTCTCTTTCTTTCTGCAGAACCTGCAGTCTGTATTTTTTTTTGGTTTTTTTTTTTTTGTTTGTTTGTTTGTTTTTTAATCCGACAGCCTGGCTTTGTTCTGTATTCTGCACTGGTTTTATGATAGCCAAGTTGATAGACTGACTTCATCACCAGACTGGGACAGGCATCCTGGTCATTTGCAACTGAGAATAGACAAGCAAGTTAGCATGTGTTACATGAGGAATCTCTTACCCAAGAGAAAGATGAAGTATCTTAATATATTTTGTTAGTATATCAATTTCTATGTATATCATATTTTAGCAACGAATCAAGATTGAATAAATGAATCTTGCATCGTAAATGAAAATTTATGAAGATTGTTTTTCACTTTGTCTCTTCTGTAACAGATAAAATAGTCATGTGTTGGTCCTGCTGAAAGCTCTTTCCTGTGTACAGAGCATGCTGTTTTTGAAGGAATACTGTAAACCCTTGAAAATAATAACCCAATACTGCAAATGGCAGGGACCCATTAACATGGTCATATCATTGAATACGATCTTGAGCTGGACCCATCATTGCTTTTAACACTCCTTTGTGAAAACATAAAGCTATAATAGCTGTTTTCCTGGTCAATGGTAGCATTCGTCCATAACAGTTGATGCTCACAGATGAAGACATGGCATGTGCTCTGCTATGAGCTGGGGGAAGTCTCATATGAGTCTATCATTGATACTGGCTTTTTGCGGGATGTATTGGTACTGCCTATTAAGATAAAGATGCCTGATCTCATGGTTTGTAATCCATTCCTCAACATAATCCTATGGCCCTACACTTTGTTTCTTATTTTGTGACAAGTTTCTGTTTTACACATCTCTACCCACTTTTATAAGTTGCCAAGAATCATTGTGTTTTGACTGGATGGATAGGAATAGTAGTTAAAGGGAACTTAAAAACCTTTAGAACAGGCTACAGCCTGGGGGAGGGGCACGTCTGAGCTATATAGGAAATGCTAAATAGAAAGATGACAGCAACCCATGTAAACTGAAATTTTGGCTGTGATGTTGACAAAAATAAGAGGAGAAAGGGGCTACCTGAAGGGCAGCTCTCACATTGTTATAATATCCTTGCTAAGGCCATGTATGTCAGCCTGGCCCACAACATGGGAAGAATTTGCTATGGGACACAACCATCTTGTGCCATGAGAGAGAGGTTCATCCATTGGTGATGTTATCTTACGTGTGCTTATGCTTTGTGGCTGAGGCTGCCTGATTCTTTCTCCTAGCACAGATAGTGTAATTCTGGAAGTTGTGAGGGGCAGGCTGTCTCAGTACTCACACTGCACTGAGGTTGGTGAGTCCTAAATGGTGTTTGAAGAAGAGAATCTGTTCAAAATGCATTGAAAGAGGGATTGATTTATTATTGACTAGTCTTGGAGGTTGATTTATTATAATTTTGATTGGTTTTGATTGGTTTTCTTGGCTGGGAAAAATAATCTTTATCAGCTTGTACAGCTTTATCAGCTTTATCAGCTCAATACAAATTGTATTGAGGTGTTATGTAAAGCAGAAAAATCCTAAATAATAATAACAATAATAATTATTATTTTTTTTTGTGATTTAAATGGATTTTTTTATATCCTCTTTTTTCTGTTTTCATCGAGTCACATGTTTTTATTTCAATGCAGAATTGTGAAAGTAGCTCTGTTATTAAGGTCAGATTACCAGAAGACTCTTTGCCTGCATATAGTTTAGTTTTCTACAGAAAAGTGCTGTTCTTTCTGGACAGGGTGCTAGGTGAGGGCACAGTATTGATTTCCAGGTCATCGTTGCCTCAGAGTGTTTGATTCCCCTGGGGCTGTGTAATGGCTAGAAAAAACATTGGTAATGTCCCCTCTTCTCATTAGTAATTCAGCAACCCCCAGTCTTTTGCAGTAGATGCTTTCATCTTTTAGGGAGGGAGGAAGGGAGGAAGGAAGGGAGAAAGGAAGGAAGGAAGGGAGGAAGGGAGGAAAAACAGAGTAGTATTCCTCTGTTTTCACTTCAGTATGAAAGGTTTTTCCTTTTCTGTACCTCTAGTTTTAACACTGATTAGAAGGGCCAAATGCAAAATGCAACCTGCCTTCTTTATCTCTTTCCTGCTGAAGACGATGCTCAAGAGAAGGAACTCTTCTAATTAGAGGGGGGGAAGAGGGGATGCTAAGAGCTGTGTTAAACTTTTTTCTGATGGAGGAGTGTGATGCTAGATCCAGAATGTGACTTCACTGTTGGCACTCTTCTCTTACATTTCACTGCTTTCTATCGAGTGATAAAACATTTCTGATATAATAAAACAACATGCCTATGAACATATGAAGAGAAACTATTTTACAGCTAGTAGAACTTGTGTCTTACCTTGCTTTTTGTTAAAGCTTGGTGGGCTGGTGGAAAGAGGACTAAAGATTAGTATGAATGCTTTTATTTTGAGTTGGTCTAGCTTTGAATTAACTCATTAACTGAGTAAGAGGAGTTTAAAAAAAAAGAAAATGAAGCATATATTTTCTACAGCAGCAAGAAACGCCAATACTAAAAAGAGCTGGCTTACTAGTTCAGAAAAGACTGATGAGGTTTGCTTTTTGTTTTTTTCTGGTTAACTGGTGATTTCTATGTGTTCATCAAATACTGACTTTCTTCACATGTTTAGTGGCCAGTATAAAAAATATCATTTTCTCCTGAGTTTATATTTTGAATCTTTATGAAAATAATTTAGATCTAAAATCTTCTTTGCTAAATATAATTTGCTTTAACTATTCTCTGTATAATTAAAACCCAGTATTTCTGAACCTAAGAATTCATCTTCCTTAAGTCCTACTGGTTGAATGTAAAGAAGGAAAGATCAAAAGCAGTGGTTGGTTTTGTTTTGTTTTTTTTTTTTTCTTTTTCATTCAGTTCACTTTTATGTTCTGGTTGTAATTTAAAGTTTACTTGAAAGGTTTTAATAGTTTCCTGCTGTGATCTGGCTTTTCTAAGTGGAAAAACAGATGTGTACATTCAAAAGACAGCCTTGAGAACGTAATCGTAACTTATAAATAAGAGAATGGGTGTGTTAACTCATTATCAGAGGGTAAGATGGGGTGTGAACTTGCAGTACATCTACAGTAACTGCCATGTACAAATGTTTTCCTGTGATAAAAATAAGGTGTCTTATCCTTTGAAAAAGATCTATAAAACTCTTCTACACTTTTCATATTTTGTGCTGGGAGAGAGCAGGCTTTCCAGAGCAGCTGATACAGTAAATTCATATCCTCCTGTACCCTGAGGCAACTTGGTTGTGCACCCATATGCAAATAATCCAGGAAAGTTCCACATTTAAAAGATAAAGATATATTTATGTTGGATAATAGACAGCATTACAGTGAGATCAATCCACTACAGAGATTTGGATTGGTCTCACTGAAGATTTGGACATCTTCAAAAGTCAAGCTAGGAATGTTGTTATTTTTATTACTAAAGAGGTGATGTTAAAATGAAATTGGCTGTGGCTAGGAGCTGAGATACAGTAGTCTTACAAATCAGACTGTTTAACAGAATGGGTTTCTTACGTTTTGGAGCTTGTGTGCAGCAATTTGGCACAGTTTGAGATGGAAGAATCAGGAGTAATCCATTTGAGCTTAACTCTATTCCCAAACCTTAAATATCTGAATGAGTTTTTTTAGCAGTCTGGAAAAAAAATACAACTGTATAAATATATGTATAAATCATGTATAAATAAATGATTAGTGCTTTATAATTTTAGCACATAAATGTATCAATGATTTGGAATGTAGCTTAAAAATCCCGTATTTGCCTTTAGCTCTAAGTCTTCAGAACAGCTCTTATCTAGTGTTTCCACTCGGTTCAAAGACTTAAATTAATTTGTAAGTGCTAAAGTTTCTCTCTTCTTTCTGTCTTGTTCTAGGATGTTTTTGTATTTAGACATGAACTTGCTCTCCTAAGAATATCTGCCTTCATGGGTCTAATAATATTAGGTGGAATAAGTGGACTCTTTTACACTCAGCTAATGGGTATTTTCACTGTAAGTATCTAATTTTAGAAGTATATATTAGTTTTATTTTCAATAAAATTAATTAAAGCAGAAAAGCGCATTGCATTTAAGAGAAGACTAGAGAAACCCTTGCAGTATGAGGCACCTATTTGGTATGCACTCTGTCAAGACTCTTGTCTCCAAGGAAGTCTTAAGTCTTCTTAACAAACAAGTGTCTAATAATTCACCTATCAAGGCAATTTCCTGATTTGTATTAGTAAAATAAAACCATACATTTTCCTGGAATTGTGCAGTGTACAAGGTATGTATTTGTGGTTTCTGATTTTTGTTTTTATTTTAAACTTTCACATGCCCTGGTCTCAATTATACTTTGTGACAGTGAGGCCCACTGATAAATCATACATTCGGAGAACACAGACTTTTTGTTAAGTATTTTAATAAATATGCTTACGTTCATATCTCTTCAGTTACTCACTAAGCTGTGGAACGGGATCATGCACAATTTACAGTCCAAATGCATATTCTGTATTTAAAGGTACAGGAAAAAAAATCCTCTGCGTGGAAAATTTTTCCAGTTAAATGAATTTGGTAATTTAATGAATACCTATAAGAAACAAGCTTTTGTTGCTGTACCATCCTGTTCTGGACATTAGAAGTTAATCACTGCCAGTGAATTCTTTAAAGTTATGTTGAAAATCCAAGTGTTTGAAGTACTGCTGTGTTAAACAGAGGCAGTACATTAGTTGGATCTGTACATGTCTGAAAGGCTCTATGACCTGGCCTGCAAAACTTTTTTTAAAAGACAATAGCGTACAAGATAACAACATCTTTGTGACTACAGCTGATTGAGATCTGCCTGAGATTTCGTTTGGGGATTATGAGGGTTTACACAGTATTAACCTTTGTAGGTGCATAATGGAAAACCTCCTAACTGTATTATGTATTATTAATTCCTTTGTATGGAATAAAGGACAAAAATGACTGTATAGTTTTTCCTATAATGTTGCTTATTGCTTTTATTGTACTACCTTTACATAAGTTAACTGCCTTCTGCTCTTTGTGTGACTCTAGCTATGCTGTGTATTATTTCTGCCATCGTCCAGCTGCTCTACCAGACTGCTTTCTGCACTATCTGTCAACCCCAAGGTCTACAGATTTATCTTTATGTCCCTCTACTGTGTCCCTGATTTCTGTTCCAGGGTCTTGCTGACAGGTTCTCACCTTCCTGTTTAAATACTGGCATACAGCCTTTGTGTCCGTGTTCTCTAGAGTTTGGATTTTTTTCTAATCTGATACTATGCCTTGCTGGGTGTCTAGCTGAAGTGGTGCAGACATCTGAATTCTGCTCACTCTTGCTCACATTAGTGGGAGAGACAGAAACTCAGGGAGTTCTCAGCCTGAGAGTTCAGATGCTGAAATACGGATGTCTGTTAAATGGAGAAGAAACAAAAAGCCATGTGATTGGTACTATGCTATAACACAGAAATTATGTAGAAGAAGACAAGGATAAAAAACCTCAGTCTTCCATTTTGTTCTCTGTGCTGCCAGAAGCTGGACTATATTTTGGCAGTGGCAGTCAGCATCCATTCAGATACTTTTAGTATACGTGAAATTAAAACTCTCAGACTGAACCTGATTCTGTCAGATACACATGAAACTTGGGCCATCTCTGTTCTGTCACAGGATACCAACTGTGCTGCCTCTGCAACAGGCATGAATTCCTAGATTGTTCTTTCACTGTGCTGAACCTTAACACTGGCAGGCTGCTACCACCACTGCAAACTCTTATAAAGTGCTGTAAAGCCCCTTCATTCTTTGTCAGTTGTATAATACACTGTGAAGTACATCCCATTGCACTTACTGAGCTGGCCACTACCCTGGAACAGATGTGGGCTAATAGCATTTTCAAGTCCAACCTCCTTTTATGTGCTCAAATCATAATTCTGTGGATGGCTGAGCTGCAGTATGCCTGGATACTGTCTTTTGTCCTCTTTGCCAAACTTTGTGAAACAAACACACCACAGGAATTGCGGGTATGGATGGCCTATGAGAGGCAGATGCTGGAAAGTACAGATCTACTGTGTTGGGGTCTCTCACTGCACCCTGTCTGTAGCAGAGGGGCTATTGTGCTTGCCTCATATGGACAAGTTTTTAGGTTTGGGATCGTTGGGTTGGGATTACTGGGGAAGTAGAAATCCATCACTGGGATCTCCAAACTCTAATTCATTCACACCACGTGGATGCTGTTGCATTGACTCGTTGAAGAACATGGGTCATCTAGTCCATCCCCAGCTCAAAGCATTCCCATACCAGCAGTACAATTGTCTTCTTCCTTTTCATTCCTTTTTTTTTTTTTTCATGAGTAAAGAATCGGCAAGAATAAACAATGCAGTCATTGTGAGGAAATCTGCTTGGGAACAACTGGTCTGAATTCAAACAAACAATGCCAAATCTGTTCAGTGAGGTTGTGCTTAGTCTCCATTTGTGTCAGAAAATCTTCCTGTGCAAATGGTTTTCGATTTTCAGCATTTGCAGTGTGGGGATTTGCTTCTTACTAAGCACTTACTAACAGTCATTGGCTAGCTAATGGAAAAGGCAGAGGAGAGGGCAGCAGGTGAGTGCATAGTTTCTTTGTAGGCTCCCCAGAGTCACACCTGTGATGCACAGAATAGGGAACCAAATAAACTTCAGTGGTATACCTGCCCACGGTGCTGAGTGCACAGGGTGGGAGGTGTCCGTGTCCTGTAGAAGCAATAAACTGTGATCACTAAGAGACAGCCATGTTCCTACTGCGTACTGTGCTGCAGTTACTCTTCAGCATTTAACCTTCCTGTATAAACTAAGCAGATTGTATCTGAAATGAGTTCTACGTAAAATAATGAATTAATGATGAAATTAATCTTAACTTAGTATAAGTTAAGGATCAAAATTTATTTAACAGCAGAACACAATAACTGAAGTGTGATAGTGCAGACGCAAGGTTAATTTAAAAGAAAAATACTTGAAGGCATAGATAAACACAGTTAAGGCATTCGTTTTATATTAATTGCTCCGTAGCTATTCTTGAGAGCATTAATTTCAGTGATTGCTGAGGCTGCCCATAGATGTGTGCAAGAGAAGCGTACAAGAGCATGGGTCTTTTTAAAAAGGTGAAGCAGAGCAGCTCTTACTTGTGCTTGTACAGGAAAACAGATAACAAACATTCTCCTGGTTCATGCTCCATGCCTGTGTTTGCAGTTTAACATCAAGCCAAGATTAGTTCCACAGCTCCTGGATAAAATTTAATTTTAAATAATAGAGCCAGTGAGCATTGCAGCTATGTCATCTAAACTTTGACTGATACACACTGTTTTTAAATGATTTCAGCAAGTTCAAGTTTGTTGGGGTTTAATGTTATTATTTACCTGTATTTCAAATCCTGACAAAATTGTACTTTTTGGAAGAAAAATAAACTCAAGATTTATCAAACTTTGACCCTCTTGTAGCAAAACTTCCTGATTCTCTATAGGGTAAACTTCATAGACCATCATTATATAATTTTCCAGAAACCAGGCCAATAGTGTCTGTTTTGTCTAAGTAATATAAAACTAAGGCTAACTTTCCTCCAGGGATATTGGATATGCATATTAAAAAATCCCCAGTTTTCAGTCTTTGAGTATCTTCTACATACATGGAATTTGCTCTGCTTACTGTTAGTCCCACAGAAGCAACATGGGATAAAGAAACCGCAGAGTTGTTTGTCCTCATTGAGCATTATCAGTAATGAGGAACTAGGCGCTGAAATGGCAACTTCAAACTTCATTGTTTACAATTGACTTCCACAGTCCGATGGCTCTGCTCAGATGTAAATGATTGGAATGTAGCATGCATTGTGAAGCGTGATACATACCCTTGGTCAGAGCACTCGTGCTGGTTCTTCATATTTATAAAAGTTTATCCTTTGCCACTGCAGCAAGATATATAAAGTTGATCTGTACGTACAGCAGTTTTATAAGCACAGTTGCTCTTTACTAGAGTTGAGCTAAGTGATAGCTCACAAGCTATAAGAATGAGCAGAAGTCTTTTAATAGGACTTTAAGGGGAAATATTGGCATTTTCTCCTCTTCGATAAATTTTTTCAGAAGTCAAAAAATGTTATCCAACTGAGTATGTAGTGGAGATGATATATCTGATATACTACAGTATGGAACAGGGTGGTAGCTAAAACAGGAAAGCAAAGCAGTATGTTACAAAGTACAGGTGAAATATTCCGCCGTGCGTGCTGGCACTTTCCAGAATTCAGTGGTGGTATGCATGTGACTGATCTCTGTGCCTGTCATTGTGTAACTCTCATTGCTTATAACAGTAGATTGATTATATAGGTGTTCTTTAAGAAAAAAAGGCTTGTAATCTGCTGTTCACCATGTTTCATGTCCATTCAACAGATACTAAGATGCTTGGAAAAATTCTGCTCTCTGGTAAAAATAAAACCTCTGTAACTTGATTACTCAAATCTGTTTCTTGCACAGTGAATGTTCTTAAGGCTGTATTGCTTGAGAAAGTGATTAATAGACCAAGTTACCTAATATGCAGTAATTTCTCTAAGTCTGTTCACTGCCTCTCCTACTGTGGTATCATTGTTAGGGTATCATTAGCACAAGGCTATTCATATCTCGTCTGGAGGTCCAGGAAGCCAAAGAGCAAGGGAGGTGACTTCCTACAATAAGAGAACAGCTGGTTAGCAAAAACTGTCCTTAGAGGAACTTTTGACATGAATTGTTCCAGTGAAGAGGGGAGCAGCTGAGGTGGCCTCTGTATATGAGATTAGTGCTTTCTCCCTAGAAACTAGCATATGTGAAACACACTTCCAGCAGAAGGGGCACATGGCTCTTGTCATCCTCCTCCTCCAGTTCCTTTCCCCAAGCTCTGCCTTTACTCTTGTCATCATCCTGAATTTTAACATTTCTTCCAGCACGTACCTGAGATCGCTCTTGGGGAACGTTTATTCAGAAATGTTAGAAATTGAGGTATCTAAGTTCTCTCTAATTCAGAAGTCTCTGTAATTTAAGATCCTAATTTAAGAACCATAGGATCCTAAGAAGGTACTCTTCTTAAAATCTCAGCGTAACAATTAGTCTTCTTATAATTTTCATGTTTCTAGAGAACTGGGTGTAAGAAATCAGTTTCACCCATGAAGAAAGCACTATCTGATGTAATTTCCAAAATGATCATGTATTTATATTGAAGGCCACCTTATCTTCCATGCTTGGTGCTTTTCCAGTCCTCTTTTCCCTGTTATTGCTTGTAGTGCAGATTTGAATTCTATAGTCTTTAACTGGAAATGAGCCTGTATTCTTACATTCCCAGGCAGCATGATGTTTTTTAATGATTCTGCTGGAGAAGTAAAGGCAAGCTTAGGTTAAAACAGTAAGTTAAAAGAGAAAGCAACAAAAAATATTTTTGTCAGTTGCACCCTAGAAAAACTAAATGTTCTACTGAGAGTAACACCTTTTTTTAAAACACACACATATATATATATATTCAGACTACTGCTGCTTCTACTCCCACAAGCAATTATTCCTCTTTTGCCTGAATTGCTACGGGATAGCAAGCTAGCTCTAGCGTAGACAATTTCAAATGCTGTAAAGGTAGAGAGGTGGTTTTTTATTTGGTGGTTTGTCATAAATACTAAAAATACTATTTACAGGTAAATTATCATTTTTCTTGAGATAAATAGTTCCATTTCAGAAAGTTTTAAAATTATCCTCAAAAAAAAAGTCCAAAACATCTACTGTTTTGTGCCGCTACTCCCTATGCCTATTAGTGACATGGTATTGCAATGACAAATGCAAAGTTTATCTAGAAAAGAATTTTTTGCACTTAACCTAGAATAAATTCTTGAGGAGGACATGTCTGTGTTACTCAATTTTATTTCCAGTTACTTTTTTTCCTGTAGTTATCCTTATATCAAATATTAAAATTGGAAGCTAAATCAAATGGTATCCAGAAACTTGCTTGCTTTCTCAAGACATACTTTCTTGTCATGTGTTTTTTAAGGCATTTGATATTTTTATATGTAACAGACGTTTGTTTTCCTAAAAAATGCACAACTAGCCTATTTGTTCATTTATTCATAGGAAAAGGCATAAATTTACCTAGAAAAAGAAAAAGAAACTTTCCTTTGTCAACTACAGATTTCTTCTGATTTTTAATTGTAGGAGGTAAAGAGCTGCAATTCACACTCTTCTAAAAAGGTGGAACTGTCAGGATGCTTGAGTGTATATTAGTACAAGACTAGCCCTGGAATTTGCTTTTCACTTGCTCATGTTCCATTTTTGCTTTAAGAAAATACTTTTGTATGACTTTCATGTAACTTCAACAGTTAAATGATGTTAAAAACCAGTTTCTATTCATACAGTAAGATTCTTACATTGGTTCTGTTTGGTCTAAAAGGCATTACTGTAGAACAAGTAATTAATATGGCATTGTTTTTTAAACAATGGCTTGTCTGATTATTTTGATATTTGTTCATATCTAGTGAGGTTTTAAATTGCACCAGACACTACTAAGAAGTATTCAGTTTGCTGACCTTTTTAAATGCCGGTGCCTTTTGCACATGTGAGGTTTTCTTCCTCCCAAGATCTGTGTTCTTTATTTTGTTGGCTGCCACCTGTCTGAAGCAATCAGCCACTTCTTTCTCTTCCTCTGTACAAAAGGAAAATCCCGTCTTCCCATGGATGGTGGAAGGTAACAGGATAATCAGTTCAGCAGTGATCCTCTGATGTCATTGTGGGAGCCCTGTAAAAGCGGATTATCTGTGACCCAGATAAAATAATTAGAAATTACTTGGACACTTACAAATAACTGATCTACTAATCTCATTTCCAAAGTTGAAAAAGGCTTGTCTCTCAACGTAACACTACCAGATGTTTCCGTTAAACAGCATCCTTTGCAGAGACTAATCTGAACCCTAATTTTAAAGGATTACCTTTGATTGTTTTTTATTTCAAACACTAAACAGTTTATGTTTTCATTTTTCCATATGTTCAAACAAAGTATTTACGTGGAATTAAAGACATTTTCTTCATTTTTCCACTACAGTCCATCAGGTACAATTTTTTGTGATTTTTGTGGGTTAGTATTGGATAGAAAAACTTTTCATTATAATTATTTAGTAATTACTTTATTTCTCTGGGGCAGACCTATGTAATGGATGGGCTTTTATATATTTAACAGATACCATGTGGTCTTTGTGCAAGGTAGTGGATGTATGATCATAAACTAAGTGGACAGTGACTTTATTAATTTAATTAATGCTGCCAGGGTTTCCTGTTAATTAACTGTTTGAATGGTGTACAGTGATATGCCAATATCCTGGTACATCAGTACTGTGTGGATATGGTAGAGAGAAATTTCCCTTTATTTGCTTTGGGGAGGATGGAAGGGAAAATAATTTAACAGTTGATGTTCAGTAGCCTGTCTGGTGCCCAGTATGATGCCTAACACCTGATTTTTTTCCCCTTAGAACCATTTTGAAATTTTGGTATTTGTTAAGAGCTATGTTTCTTATTGTTGCAGTGTTTCCCCTTTTCACTTTCATTTTACTATGTATTTTTTTTTTTGGTTCTTGTAAATAGATCCATTTCCACATGACCGTCTTGAACTTAATGATTCATATATTTTAGCTCTTCTTCTCTTTAACATTTTTATCAATGGTCTGGATGAGGGGATCGAGTGCACCCTGAGTAAGTTCGCAGATGACACCAAGTTGGTTGGGAGTGTCGACCTGCTGGAGGGTAGAGAGGCTTTACAGAGGGATCTGGACAGGCTGGATCGATGGGCCGAGACCAACGGGATGAGGTTCAATAAGGCCAAGTGCCGGGTCCTCCACTTGGGCCACACCAAGCCCCTGCAGCGCTAGAGGCTTGGGGCAGAGTGGCTGGAGAGCTGCCTGGCGGAAAAGGACCTGGGGGTGTTGGTCGACTGTTGGCTGAACATGAGCCAGCAGTGTGCCCAGGTGGCCAAGAAGGCCAACAGCATCCTGGCCTGTATCAGGAACAGTGTGGTAAGCAGCACGTGAGAGGTGATTGTCCCCCTGTACTCAGCACTGGTGAGGCCCCACCTCGAGTACTGTGTCCAGTTTTGGGCCCCTTACCACAAAAGAGACATTGAGGTGCTGGAGCATGTCCAGAGAAAGGCAACAAAGCTGGTGAGGGGTCTGGAGAGTAAGTCTGATGAGGAGAGGCTGAGGGAGCTGGGGTTGTTCAGTCTGAAGGAGAGGAGGTTGAGGGGAGACCTTCTCGCTCTCTACAACTACCTGAAAGGAGGGTGTAGAGAGGTGGGGGTCGGTCTCTNATGAGGAAAGATTGACAGAGCTGGGATTGTTCAGCCTGGAGAAAAGGAGGCTGAGGGGAGACCTTCTCGCTCTCTACAACTACCTGAAGGGAGGTTGTAGTGAGGTGGGGGTCAGTCTCTTCTCCCAAGTCACAGACAGTAGGACAAGAGAAAACAGCCTCAACTTGCATCAGGGGATGTTCAGACTGGATATTAGGAAAAATTTTTACACTGTAGGGGTTATTAAGCATTGGAACAGGCTGTCCAGGGAAGTGGTGGAGTCACCACTCCTGGCAGTATTGAAAAGATGGGTAGATGTAGTTTTTAGCAATATGGTTTAGTGATGGTTTTTGTCAGTGTTAGGTTAATGGTTAGACTAGATGATCTGAAAGGTCCTTTCCAACTTAGGCAATTCTATGATTCTAACTTTATTAAGCCAGCCATTAGTGGAACGAAAACATTTCTAATAATAATAGACATAACTCGCAAGCTGGATAGGAGACAGCCAGTGGTGGAGACATGCCCAAAAACAGAGAGTTCAATTGTACCTTCTAAACCAGCCCCAGAAAATGGTTCATTTGCATTATTGCCATTTAAATAATTTATGCATAATAATAGAGCCAAGGCACAATAAATCTAAACACTAAAATTCTAGCATTCTGCTAAATTTATTTTAAAAAAAAGTTTATGAAATGCAGTATGGTCTAAAGTTGCAGCAGGGGAGGTTTAGATTAGATATAGGGAAGAATTGCTTCACTGAAAGAGTGGTCAGGCACTGGAACAGCCTGCCCAGGGAGGTGGTGGAGTCACCATCCCTGGAGGTATTTAAGAAATGTGTAGACATGGCTCTTCAGGGCATGCTCTAGTGCCCAATGTTATTGGTTTGTGGGTGGGTGTGATGTGGTGCGGTGTTGTGGGTGTTGTTGGTTTTGGTGTGGGGTTTGGTTGGTGGGTGGTTTTGGTTTTGGTTTTTTTGTTTGTTTGTTTGTTTGTGGTTTTTTTTGTGGTTGGACTTGGTGATCTCGGAGGTCCCTTCCAACTATGGAGATTCTGTGATTCTGTAATGTGAGGCTTTTTCATTTCTAAAAAGCTTCCCCATAGTAAAACCATTATTCAAAGATGGAGGTGAAGTTACACTTGCCATTTTCAAGAAAAAAAAATTGTTTGATATTTAAGAATTGTGTGTCTCACACAAGTGTTCTTTATTCACTTCGCGGCCTGTTTCATGAGGAGGGTTCATAGGACAATACTCCATCCATCTCATTTGTGGATTGGATTTCATCCCCGTGAGCCATGCGAGAATCATAGAAATCTGAATTGGATCCCCTGAGATACAGTGCTACGAAGCCCAGTAATAAATGGAAGTCATTATGCTGCTTGTTCACAATCTCCTTAGAAGAAGGGATGGATTCTTTTCCCCGCCTCTTTGAAGAGAAGGGCATACTGATAGGCTTCATCAAATGCACTGCACTTTTGTAACTGGACGTGGAGCAAGCGCTTTGCTTACAGCACATCTCCAGTTCAGGGCCTGCTGAAACAACCTTATCCACCAGGACCAAAACCCTGAGTTGGTGCTCACTGTGCGCTGGCATGAACAGCAGTACAATCCGGGGAAACCAGTACCCTTCACCCAAATGTCACTGCAAATGTGGCCAGAAGAAGAAAAAAAAAAAA